>OZ026617.1:15111247-15141247 GCA_964020975.1 Hermodice carunculata
CTAATTCACATTTTCGACTTCTTCTCCAAAACCGTCATCCAGATTGACTTCAAACTTGGTGGGGATACACCTTGAGTAGATCTCTACCAAGTTGTTCAAATGGTCACGCTCCATTGATTTTCATTTTTTTTTTTAATGCACCTTTACTATTGATTACCATGTAAGTCAATGGGCATTCTAATGCTAATTTACATTTTCGACTTCTTCTCCAAAACCATCATCCAGATTTGCTTCAAACTTGGTGGCAATGTACCTTAGGTGGGTGTCTACCAGGTTTGTTCCAATGGTCATGTTCCAATGAATTTGGATTTTTTTATGATTTTTTTTCAAAAAAATCTCTACAAAAGTTTTAATAGGAAAGTTTTACATGGGAATTTCTTGTAATGGTCATAACTTTAATAATATTGACCAGATTTACTTCAAACTTGGTGGGGATGTGCCTTGGGTGGATCTCTATCAAGTGTGTTCAAATGGTCATGCTCTATTGATTTTTGGATTTTTTATGAATTTGTTTGTTCTTTTTTGGGGCAAACCTTCAAAATTCTTCTCCTCTGAAACCGCTCACCCAATTGTTTTGATATCGTTCATAGACACTTCCGGGGACACCTAGTTCCCAATTTGTTCACCAGGTGGTGCTGCAATTTTTTTAATGAATTTTTTTGTATGGTTTTGCTATTTTTCACTTGTTTTCAGAACTGTCCCTCAGATTAAGCTGAAATGTGATGGATATGTTGTTGTGGAAGGGTCAAACAGTTGTTTAGTAGGTGGCACTGCTTTGGATTCCTGATTTTTAAGGATTTTCAATTACGGTACTTACCAGTCAGTGGAGCTTTCCTATTAATTACTATGTAAGTCAATGGGCATTCTAATGCTAATTCACAGGACAACTGACACGAAATTTACTGTTTATTTGATAACTTGAGATCTGTTTTGAGTTAGCTACACATGTTAATTATTCTGTTTGAAGGTCATGCGGAGACAGTACATGAATGACCTTGACCTCGTTTGTGGGGTCACAGTGCAACATACATGAATTTTACTCTTCATTATAACTTGAGAACTACTTGAACTTTGATGTTGTACATGTAAGTGTTCTTCTATAAAGGTCAGACTTACTCAGAACATGGTGTCCTTGATCCTTTCCCAAGTTCATAGAGCTGCAAGTGTGATGAATGTCAAGATCAGCCGAGGCACGGGCTGTTCACACAGCCCTCTTGTTTATATTTATATTCATATTAACATTAATACTAGACCAGAGTTAAATTTGTCATGAATATTTGTGCGTAAAAGTTTTGATAGCCACTGCAAAGGACCTTTTGTTTATCAGTGGGAGGAGCTATGGGTGTGGCCAGCCGCTTGTTATGTAGCAAAGTAGGCACTGGCACCTGCCGTGCTGTACATGATGTTACCATCGACTGATGAAAACAAAATTTGTCCCTATTCTTTCAATGCTTACAAAAACTCCGAATGTAAATATAAACCTATAAATTGAAGTTGGATTGGTTACCTGTACCTATAACAGTTTTGCAGATACAGTGGAACCTGTTTTAGGAGACCACTGTAATGAAAGACCACCTGCCTTTTAAGACCATATTTTCCAAGTCCCTTTTACTATTGTTTGCATGTTATTGCACCTCCATTGAGAGCCCACTGCCTTATGTGACCACTTTTTGGCCTGCCCTAAGGGCACTCTCTCAAAACAGGTTTCACTGCATTCAATATTTAAATTTTGAAATGGCCCTAATTTGCATAATTTTCAAAACTGTTGAACATTTTTACAAAAACTTAAGACTGCATGTGTGGAAGTATAATGATCATGCCATGTTTAGAGTTTCTACATATGTATAATAGTTTTGTAAAATTTTGGACAAAATTTGTCGGTACAGAAAAAAAAACGGAAGAAAGAAAGAAATCAAGAATTCCTAGAAACACAGTATGTCTGTGTTGACACACACAGAAAGAAAGAAAGAAAAAAAACACAATATGTCTGTGTTGACACACAGACATATTGAAGAAAGAATGAATTCCCAGAACAACAATTTGTCTGTTTTGGCACACAGACATAAAAAGACCCAAGTCTTGTCCAGCAATACATAGCCCATCCTCTTCATCTGCTAATAGAAAGGGACTTTGACTTTAGGCAGCAACAGGTGTTTCAGTGTAGGAAAATTGATATAGCCTAGACAAACTAGTGGGTCAAGGTCAAGATAACAGTGACCCAATTCTAGATAATGCATGACACATCCCTATCTGAACTGTCTGAACACAAAATTTGGGGAGTCTGGGTGTTACGGTACAAGAAATATGAATCAGACAAGCTTTGTCTTACAGATGAATGGTAGGCAAAGGTGGAAACCTACAAGTATCAGTGTGCCCTCAGCCACCAAAAGCTCACAAGCTCACACTTCCACCCCCATCCACTATGCACACATTGTGTTACA
This sequence comes from Hermodice carunculata, assembly GCA_964020975.1. Taxonomy (NCBI): domain Eukaryota; kingdom Metazoa; phylum Annelida; class Polychaeta; order Eunicida; family Amphinomidae; genus Hermodice; species Hermodice carunculata. Next base: position 15,113,689 of record OZ026617.1, read on the forward strand.
ATAAATTATACTACCTAAGGGCTTTGAATCATACTGATGAATACAATGTAGTCTGTGCAATATTGATGCTACACCTTGCCTGGCTTGTGTTTCACAAGGACATGTATAGACCTGATGAACTTTGGTACATTGGTATCACAGAAGTTGGGGTGGGGGGTGGGGGAGGGGGGATGGAAGCGGAAGCTTGTGCTCAGCTGACAATCTTTCCCATCAATTGTGAATCAGATCTGCTGAATACTTTATTGAGATATCACATACACAGATATTTACAATGGTATTATGTTACTATGCGAACATACATTTACATGTACAGCACACTAATCACTGAGGCACTTCAATAACACAAGGATAGGAAAGCTACCACCTACCCAAGGTATATGGCTATATGCTGTATATATCCTTTAAAGTTATCTCTGTTTGAAGCTCTGGCCTACAGGTTTCGGGAAACTGACATAAATGCATCGATACTGATATCAGATTCCCTGAACATGCTAAACATTACCAGTAAAGAATGTCTTACCAAACATTTCACTACTTTGATCGACTGTTCTAAATCAGGGACAAAAAGTAATGCTACATGTACATGGTTAAACACTTTCACAGTGTGTGCAAACATCTTTTGGGACACACTGTGTCACTAGATATTGAGACCAACAGCCAGTAGAAATTTGTGGACCCACATGGGATTTTGTCAGACTTTCATTCATAATAAAGAATTCTTCTCTATTCTTGGTGGTTATCTGGACTAGAATATTTAAGCACCCTCTGCCAGTCCTTGCTATTTTGATAAGGCACTGTCATCAGACTGCCCACTTTTCACACAAAATGCTGTTATTGGATAAACAGTCATGCTATATTCCCAACATCTGAAGTTTCAGAACCCAGTAAACATATAGATGGAGTTTGGTACAAACATATATTTGTACATCATAACTGGATTTGGCCTACATGGGCTCAGGTCCTGTAAAGTTCAGGCTCAAGAGATTGTCCATTACACACACACCTGTAAAATTTTTTTTCCCCTGGGAAGTATTGATCATGTACTCACTATGGACCATGCTGACAGCACCAACAGACCAGATTCCTTTAGGTTTAGAATCGGATCATGGCAAAAATGGCAAGGGGTGGGGTGGGTACTTTGATTTGTGATTACATATAATCGATTGTAGTGATACTGTAAATTGCTTTAATTTCGCTGTATTCTTATTTTCGCTTATTTCGCAGACGGTACAAAACCGTGAAAATAAAAACACAGTGAAATAGTATTTTAACATTGTTTGAATAGGAATTATGTCCAAAATAGTGAAATTAAAAATACAGTGAAATTTCAAAAAAAGAAAAACCGTGAAAATTTAAACACACGAAAATAAAGCAATTTACAGTAAGTAATAATTGTAAATCATTTTCATTTAAATTGTGAACACATGTAATATGGGATTGGATTTTGCTAATAGATCATCAACAAACCTGCATAGTATTGTACAGTACATTAATCCAGGTCTCACAAATTTGCATGTCTGCTAGTCTGGGACACGTCAAATCCTCATTGGAATATACAGTTGTGATTAGAAATGGGTTCCCTTCAAACATGCTTGGAATTGTTAATTTTTCGACAAATAATTGCTTTCACTTTTGTGTCTTTCCGTGCCTGTCGTCGATACATGTGCAAATCGAGTTCGGGCACAAGACGTTGCCTTCATTGGTGCCAAATGTACAGCCAATATTCATCCATATGTTTTGCAATCATAGCACAAAGGTTCAGAAGAACTATCTCGGTCCTAACCCTACGAAAATATCAAAGTTTTTATATATTAACAGTATCAAAACAGTCGGATTTGCCGCTTTTATCCTGCCCTTCATCCCTGCCTTCACCAACGGCACGGTGTGGAGACCTGGGCAGAAGTCACAACGGAAGTGATCTTGTTTGGGCAATTTCAATGCTCCTAATGGTCCACGTGACTAACCTTCAGTGGTAATTATTCAAATAGGTCGCATGACGACCTGACTACATCACCATCTGCCAATAGAAATGATCGACATTTCTAATGTTCGAGGCAGATGTTTTGGCATACATTAACCGCATTGTGGTCACACTTAGCCAACCAGAAAGAGTTTTACTGACGTAGACCAAGTTCTGAACTTTCCAATGATAATTAATACCAAACATGCCGTGTTCACTGCAAGTGGTCCAGTCCTATGAAGGCACAAATGAGTGCAATTTTACTCCTGTTTTCACATTACTTTGCCAATTTTCAGCCAATAAAGTACAAAATAGGCATTGTACAAGGTACATTAGCCATCTGTTTAATTACATTAATTTTATGTGGCAGTATTGCCAGTGAGATGTTGATGTAAAATTACCGCATTTAAAGTTTTCAGCCCCTAAAAGAATTTGGATCCAACTTATTTTGGGAATTAATATGTATCATTTTCAGGCCACCTTGGTCATAAGATCCAATAAATAGCTGTATTTCGCTTTATTTCATCCTTTCTTTGTCCACTCCATAGAAAATTATAGAGCGAAGTTTCCACTTGTTTAAAAAAAAAACCCTGTCTTTTCCATTTTTATAAATTGGACTTGGAATTGTAGTCAACACATTAATAATACTTGGTACACAGCAAAAGTTTTAAATATTGTCACTTTACCATATAGTGAAAATTTTCTATGTGCCCATATATTAAGCTTCTTCTTAATTTTTGGGATGAGTAGGTAATAGTTTAGATTAGTAATTTTATTTTGTTTGGAGATATCCATTTTCCTAAAATTTTAACTGGGCCATCCGTCCATTTAATCTGTCGTGAAGTTCTTAATTTAAATCATATGTTTTTATACTCCCAATAGGCATAATTTCACTTTTATCATAGTTCACTTTTATAAATGGAAAATCCTTTCAAACCATTCACGTATGTCAAATACACTGTACTTGTAAACATACCTCCTTAGCTGTTCTGTTAAATTGCTATCATCTGCACACTGACTTATTTTGTATTCTTTACCTTCAATATTAATACCTTATATTTGATTAAGTCCTATGATAATATTCAGAATTTCTGCACATATCACAAACAGGTGAGGGGACAATGGGCAACCCTGTTGAACCCCGTAGGACAGACTAAATGGTGCTGTTGCCCCACCATTGTTGACAACTTGACTGTTTATGATTCTATAAATTTACAGTATCAATCCATTTTATGAAATTCAGACCGCAACTACACACTGTTATTAATTCAATGCCTTTTCAAAATCACCGGATAAGAACTCAAAAAAAGGAATTACCATTGCAATCCCTATTTACAGACAGGATGATCAATAGGACTGTATGCATTAACCAATAAGTACCGGACTTGAATTCCTTAAAAAATCAGTGATTTAGAGTACAGGGTTCATACAGCTTGACAGCTTTCAAATTCAAGGACTTTTTTAGGACTTTCCAGGACATTTTTACCCAAAATTCAAGGACTTTCCACATCAATTGATTTTTTGCATGTTGCTGTCATTTGTTTGGGGTTTCTATAAAAGGCAGGGATGAGGGGATAGAGCTGACCCAACAGTGTGAGGAAGGTGTGTTGGTGGACATCTAAAATTCAAGGACTTTTCCAGGACATACATTTAACTTACAAAACTTGAATTTTCAAGGTTTTCAAGGCCAAGTAAAAGCATGTAGTAAACTAGAACAGACTGATTTTCCAACAGAAAATCAAATGTCTCCCGGTGGAACACTCACGTCTCTGAATAAGCTACAAGTGATAACAAATTACAAATGACCAAGTTTGCTTGAAAATTACAATCCTATTTTAGCTCTCGCCTAGATACATTACTCTAGCAATTTTCATCAAGTTCTTCAAGACTTATTGCAGAGAAACCAATTTCACATAAATGACCCTGTGACCTTGAAAATTAGGTCATGGTCACCCAAATACAATCCCAACCTTGGTCTTACATTGATACATAATCCTACCAAGTGTCATCAAATTCCATCCTGTTCTTCATGACTTATTCAACGGAAACCAATTTCACATAAGTGACCCTGTGACCTTGAGAATTCACTCAAGGTCATCCAAATACAATCCCAACCTAGGTCTTGCCTAGATACATAATCCTACCAAGTTTCATCAAATTCCATCCTGTTCTTCATGACTTATCGAACGGAAACCAATTTCACATAAGTGACCCTGTGACCTTGAGAATTCGCTCAAGGTCATCCAAATACAATCCCAACCTAGGTCTTGCCTAGATACATAATCCTACTAAGTTTCATCAAATTCTGTAAAGTCCTGCAAGACTTATCGCACGGAAACCAAGTGTTGAAGAACCTGAACAACAACAACAAGCGGAAGAAACGGGCAATAAAACAATATGTCCCCCGGCTTCCACCGGGAGACATAATATTCAAGCACTTTCATGTATTTCAAGTACCTGTATAAACCCTGCAGTAACACCACCTTGTGAAGAACTTTGTTTGGCCCTTCTACAAGACACATTCCCACCACTTTTCAGCATTATCTGAATAACAGTTTTGGAGAAGTCAAAACTAGTGAAAACACACTCTTTTCCACAAGAAATATTTGAAAAATCACAGTGCCACCTGTTGAACAAATTAAGGTCTCTGGGTCTCCAGAAGTCTCCTTCAACAATTTCGACCCAATCGGTCAAGCAGTTTCGGAGAACAAGATTTTTAAGATTTTGAAAAAAAAAAAAAAAAGTACAAAAAAAATCATAAAAAATCCAGAATTCACTCGACCATGACCCTTTCAACAAACTTGGCAGAAAACCACCCAAGGCACATCCCCAATAAGTATGAGGAGCATCTAGCCAACAGCTTTAGAGAACAAGTCGAAAAATGTAAATTGTTGATGACGGACGGACAACCGAGGGATGGATGGAGAACCATAAGATATGCTCAGCTGACTGACAAGTCAGCTGAGCTAAAAACCACACACACACACACAGACACACACACACACACACACAAAAGCCAAGAATCTGCTCCCAAATACCTAGGTCAATTGCATACATGCAACAGGTGGCCACAATGAAAGGCCCAAACTTCAGTGCATACTGAAGCTTAAAATAATCAGCTTCACAGTTTACTGGCCTTATGATCTGGTGTGAGGGAGCTCTGGAGCCCTGAACACTGGATACCACAGGGTTTCACCGCATGGTACAGGGTTGCACTGGATTGCACTAGCAGATCACACATTACGTTGATACAATTCATGATTTATCACCAACAAGCTCTTATGTCATATTTATAAGTTCTTTTTCACAACTGGGTTACAAAATCTCGCACAAATGCATGACATACATGTACAGACTCTGTATGCAAACAATCTTAGCATGATGTTATGGGGCCTAACTCTTCACTAAACACATCATTTGAGACAAGTTGGACTGTGTTTCTTCCTGTCTCGGTGTATTTTATCGAACACTTATGAAACATACCAAAACTTTAACTTTGCACTGAACTGCATATATATATAAACTGACTGCAATCCCAGCACACTTCAATGTGCACTCATGACTTCCAAACACCAACAAATGGAACATTTTTCTAAAAATTAAAAGAAAACAAATGCACACAATATGAAGGAGATGCATTTGAAACAAAAATCTTTTGCACATTCAACATTTTCTAAGTCAATATTATTACAACAAGTATTTTACACCGAGAGAATATTAGGTTTGCACAACTAAGGCATATTTTTAACTCTTTCAGTGCCAAATAAGACTTAAGTTGATCTACTTCCGTCATAGTAGTCTGAATTATCAGAAGGATCCCAGATTCATATTCCTGGTAAAAGGACCTTTCATTCAAGTACCAGCATGCCTATAGTTCCAGAGAGAATATCCCTGGTTAACTGCTTTTCTCGGCGTGCATTGGGTGCATTGCACCCAATGCAAACCGAGAAAAGCTGTTGGCTGAGTCCAAAATTTGGCACTGAAAGAGTTAATAATTCCTCCCCACTAATCTTGGGGATGGGGTCAACAAAACATTATTTATTATAAATCTAAGTTCTATTTGCACATGCTGGTAACATTTCAAGAAAATCTGCCAGCACACAAGAATGCAGGAAGCAGAAGTTCAGCCAAATTTGTGTAAATTGTAAAATTTATAAACAAACATGACGGGACTCATGATCTTAGCTTCTGTACTGTTTGTGATCAAGTCAAGCCTACCTCACATGAAGACACCAAGTAAAATTCCTAACTCGCCATTTTTTTGCTTCATGGTACTCAGTGCTTCCATTAAAAAATGGATCAGAAATGACTACTCTTATTCAAGAAAACTTGCAGTTTTTGCACTTTGTACTTGTTTCATGTAAGCCCAGTAAAGTTGACTGTGCCAGAGCATTTACTGTGCTCCTTCCTTCTACCCCGCCAGTGACACTGCATTAACCCTTTCCCCCTTAAACTGGCTGGTGGTCAAGTATCAGCTTAGTGTTTTTAACTAAGAAGCTGTTTTCAACTAATTTCATGTGAAATAACAATTTTACTGGAGATTGTATATGAAACCTGTCAAGATCACAAGCCCAAGGTCAACAGCTTTTCTTGGCATGGGCTAGGCAATCATTGTTCAACCCGTAGGATGCAAAGCTGTTGACTCAGTTTAAAATTCAAGTGGGAAAGCATTCAGTCCAGGACCAGTTTAAAAGTTTTAATGTGGACTTTGTTCTAAGATGGAACCAGGGTCAGTGGAATGGACAAAGTGTCTTATGAAGGATTAGTCATTTGGATCAACAGGAAGTGTTTATTGATGTCTTTGATACAAAATTAAATAGCCTTATGGAGTAACATAATGCAATATAGCAACTGACAGACAATGCTAATGAAATCAATTAGGAAGAATCAAGTGGTATATAGGAGTGACATCACTAATGGTGATGGTTGTTATCACCATAGAATACGCCATATCATGTACATGTATGTTGTGATAACAGTGATATTTGGCACCATATTTCAACAATCGAGACTATGCTGTTTCACTGAGCAACCATGGCTATGCAGTTTCCCCTGCACAAGTTGACTTTACTGCAAAATAACAGCACACAACGGACACTTTCTCAATAAAATCTTTAAACCATGATATGCGTAGCCAAGTTAAGCCTCCAGACAAGTTGAAATAAAATACTGGGTTTGAGTTGACCTTAAATACTGCAAAACAACAGCACACAATGTCCACTTTCTTGATAAAATCTTTCAGCCAGGGTCGATCAATCTTTTAAGGAAGGGTGGCTTGACACTATTTTTGTCTTTATGTTTCATAAAATTTATTTCAGGTCAAGCCTTTTCGGTAGGGTCAGCTAGGTTATTGGAACCACGCCTATATTTTTGTTAGGCCTTAGGTAACTTGGACATTTGTTGAAACATGCTTAAAATGGATGCTCTTTTCCCTTTTACACATTACTTCTTTTGACGATAGTTTAATTTGTTACCTGGACACAGCTGGAGGCACTTGTATGATAAAACAAGAGGGCTGTGTGAACAACCCATGCTCAGCCGACCTAGACATTCATCACACTTGCAGCTCTACGAACTTGGGATATGATCAAGGTCACCCATGTACTGAGTAAGTCTGACCTTTATAGAAGAACACTAACATGTGCAACATCAAGGTCCCAGTTCAAGTAGTTCTCAAGTTATAGTGAAGAGTAAAATTCATGTATGTTGCACTGTGACCGTAGAAATGAGGACAAGGTCACCCATGTACTGTCTAAGTATGACCTTCATAGAAAAACATGAACATGTGCAACAAGGGTTCTAACTCAAAACAAATCTTGAGTTATCGAGTGAACAGTAAATTTTGTGTCAGTTGTCCTGTGACCTCGGGAACGAGGTCAAGGTACAAACATCACTGGAGCATGACCAGTTGCACAAAATAGGTATAGACATTCATAAAAGGTACATTTCTACCAAGTGTGGCACAAATCTGGCCAAAATCTTTTAAGTTATAACAATTACAAAAAATTCCCATGTTAAACTTTCCTATTAAAAGTTTTTTTCAAAGATTTTTGAAAAAAAAAAAAAAATCATCAAATTTACAAAAATCACAATTTGGGCACAACTGGTAGAAACATACCCAAGGTACATTGCCACCAAGTTTGAGGTCAATCTGGATGACAGTTTTGGAGATGAAGTCAAAAATGTGCATTAGCATTAGAATACCCATTGACTTATATAATTAGTAATGAATAGGAAAGATGCATTGACCATCGATAAGTACCCAAATTGAAAAAAATCCTTAAGAATCAGGGATCCACAGCAGTGCCATCTAGTGAACAATTTTGTTTGACCATGCCACAAGGAACATGTCCATCAAGTTTTAGCTTGATCTGGGTGACAGTTCTGGAGAAGTCAAAAATAGCAAAAAACACAGTCAAGTTCATAAAAAAAATTAGGAAAAAAATCACAGCACCACCTGGTGAAAAAATTCAGTACTAGGAGTCCCGGGAGTGTCCCTGTGTGATATCAAAGCAATTGGGAGAGTGCTTTCGGAGAAGATTTTTTTTTAAGATTTGCCCCAAAAAAGAACAAAAAATCATAAAAAATAAAATAATCACTGGAGCGTGACCAATTGTATAAACTTGGTAGACCTACCCAAGGCACATCCCCACTGAGTTTGAAGTGAATCTGGTTGACGGTTTTGGAGAAGTCGAAAATGTGAATTGTGGACGATGGACAGACCATGGATGGCTAGTTATAACATAAGCCCAGCTGACTGACAAGTCAGCTGAGCTACAAAATCCAATGCGAGTAATGGGGAACTATTTACACACCATGCAGAAGATCCATACACTTTTTGGTGCATAGACCGCCTGGGCAGATATGGCAGTATCTTATAAGGCATCAAAATTGACATCCCAGCTTTCCCCCTGGATAACCTAGATATGGATGAGATCAAATGGGCTAAGCTGGAGAGTCAGAGTAACAAACCAGTATAATGACATGTACATGGACTCACTGGTTTGAGTGAAACCCTGAACAGGATAAACAGTGATGCAACTATGATAACAACAGGAGGCTTCACTCTCTCAGACACTGAGTGGCAGTCTACATGGAACTCCATAAAAACACCAAATGACCGTATCTATCAGAAGAGTGAACAGTTCTGCACCACCCTGCTGGACTGTATAAATGGGCATGGTTTTGGACAAGTGGTAATAAACTTCGTCACCAGAAGAGACAACATGCTGGACCTTTTTTTCACCACTGACCCATCACTAGTGGACTCCATTAAACCTATTCCAGGTATTAGTGATCATCATAATATCATCTAAGTGAGCTTAGAACTTTCTGCTAAAATTTTAAAGACCAATTTCCATAAGGTCTGGAAGTACCAACAACCCAACTTGGACAAGATGAAACAGGAGCTAAACTGGTATGATCACCACTTAAAACAAGAGTGTAATATCAGATCTGTAGATGAAAATATTAGATCTAACTTTCAGGATAAAATTCTTACCATTATGAAAACCTGCATACTATAAAAAAAAAAAAAAAGAAAAAAAAAAAAAAAAGCAGCAGTCCCAGATTTGACCCATCATACATCACTCGCAGCCTGAGGTGTCTCATTAGCAAGAAGTAGACACTCTAATTAAAGCTAAGAGATCAAACAGCAACAGTCACTGGTCAAAGTTCTACAACATCAGGAAGACAATGCAGAAGTCCCTAAATAAGGCCAAGATTGACTATAGATGTTACAATTACAGGCTCTGCCATCAGCAAAAAAAATTCAAAAGCCTTCCATTCTACAGCTTCATCAAGCATGCTTGACAAGACTATTGGACTTCAGCAACTCTGTGACTCAGGTGGAAAACTACAATCTAGGAGTAAGGATAAAGCTAACCCGTTCATGAATGATTATGTCTGGGTGCAAACCCAGATAGTTTGTATTTCAAAGAATTCTTTTTATTTTCCTTTCTTTCTTCTTTAAAACCAAATTTGTCCAAAATTTTTCTCAGACACTATCATTCCGATACCACCAAACTTGTCATGGTGATTGCCCTACCATTGAAATTTTGCATATTGTTTGGTTTAAGGTGGACATATGTAGTTATGAAGCTATTAAAGGGGTTTGTAGATAAAGGAGGTCCTGATCTGGTGGAAATATGGCTGCAGAGGCTGCTGATTGGCTGAAGGTCAGGCTTTAGACAGGGTCCACTGAATATGCAAGCCTGCCCACAGTGCTCTCAACTGAACCCCATGGGGTCTGCCTTATCACTGGACATGCATATTTGCGCAGCTGTGTGTGTGTGTAGGAAGATGGGAGGCAGCTTGGTCATAGCATTTACCTGCTTGGATAACTGTCAGGCCATTTTTGTACATTAATGTATGTGGCTGGTGGCTCAGGGTCCCTGTCCAATTGTCAAGGACCGTGGGTCTGCTTAACAGGCAGCAATAGTATCACCTTGAACAGGGACCTACATGTGATAAATTATTCTGCTATACAAATTTGAAAGAGATGATGACTAAGCTCTCTCTCTCTCCCTTTTTCTATCCCTCCTCTCGCTTTCTTTCTTTCTTTTCGCCACATAATTTGTCCGAAGCTTTTCTTCGACACCGTGCAAGCTACAAGGTTTAAACTTGGGATGATAACAGAGCTAGTAGGGAAGTTGATTATCTGATTTTAGCCACAAAATTTTAATGGCCACGAAAAGGTTTGCAAAACCTGCCAATATAATGGACAGTATATGACAGTTGTAGAATTTCACATTGTGCTAAAAAGGTGCATTTAAAACTTCAGTACTAGGAGTCCCGGGAGTGTCCCTGTGTGATATCAAAGCAATTGGGAGAGTGCTTTCAGAGAAGATTTTTTAAAGATTTGCCGCATAAAAGAACACAAAATTCATAAAAAATCCAAAAATCACTGGAGCATGATCAATTGTACAAACTTGGTAGACCTACCCAAGGCACATCCCCACTGAGTTTGAAGTGAATCCGGTTGACGGTTTTGGAGAAGTCGAAAATGTGAATTGTGGACGATGAACAGACGATGGATGGCTAGTTACAACATCTTATCTTACAAGGCATCAAAATTGACATCCTAGATATAGCTGGCCTGTAAATGGACTAAGCAGCCACTATCTGCACAGGCAAGCATACCACTGTGATGTCCACTGTAGTGTAGAAACATCTCTTCGCTTGCTGCCTGACCAGATCCTGTTTGGGGTACCCCATAATTCAGGGTGTATGGGCATTGCAGTATCCCGTGCCTCACAAGGTGCATCAACCCCATTATATAGTTCAGGGTGCCCCAATAACTTAGGGTGTGTGATTTGATACAAGGTGCCGCTCTGTTCGAGATGTGCACTGCCACGGATGCCATGGTAATGATGTGCTACATCCAATACACCACAATTCACACTTTAATGAGAAATAGGGTACCCCATATCTGCCCTACCCCATACTTGATCTGGTCCCATGCCTACCCCACACTTCACCACCCCATTCCTTTCCAGGGTAAAGCTAACCCCGCCCCCCTGCAAGCCCAAACCAACCCCCGTATGTGCCCCCACCCTCCCGATCCCCCCTGGTATGTGGAAAAACCATGGTCATTGCATATGCCAAGAGACATTTACTACGAGTTTGGTATCACATTCAGGATTTCATACCTGCCCCACTCTGCATTGGTTAAGCCTATGCCTGCCCCATGCCTCCCCCCCCCCCCCCCCCCACACACACACAAACACATTCCAGGAACTGCTGCCTCACTGAGGTCCAGTTGTACCAGTTTTAACATTGTGGGCATTGCTCATCCTTATACTACCTTCATTGAGGCTCTTTGAGTACCTGATGAAAGAGCACATTATTATGAAGATTGTACAATACGATAGATATGGCATTACTTTACTGTGAGCCCCTCTGGACAGGAGCATGTGAGGATTAGTATATTGATAACCAGAGTACCCAGTCGTTGTATGGCTGAACTTATCTCTCTCCGCTGAAAGAAATACTTCATTGGAATCTGTCCACGGCTAGCCTTAACTTAATTACAACTTACAGCCATGGACATTTGAGCTCAAGCCTAAAGGCGACTATAATATAATAGTAAGAGGCAAGCTTGACAAGTTTGCATTTGCTCAGCGACCAGTACCGAAGTGAAATTCCTTGCCCGCACAAATATAGTCACAGTGAAAACAGTAGTGAAGAAACTCTTAAATATGCAACATTTGCGAAGTGTGCAATCCGGTGAAACCTCTAACACCTGTTTAAAATCCAGTGCAATCCTAGGCTATACCAGTGGTATACAATCCGGTGTTCAGTCCAGAGCTACCCGTGCGATGGCCCAGTAAATCGATCAGCTGTGATTTTTGCACTTTACTACCTACCTGTGCGTCGCAACACTCCTGACACATTTTGATATAATAAAACTGTAATCTCACAATGTGTCAAGTATCTCGGCACTTTACAATCCGCCGAGACATTCAGCGTCCCGTTTCATAAACTCCTGCCCGCATCATAATCTGGGCCAAGTTCGCACTCAAAATGTCTGCCGCGAGTTCTAGTTCGGTGACGTCATGTTTATTTTGGACATTCTGTTTCCCTCCCTCTGCATTTGGCCACGTGGTTATGTTTACATTTTCGCTGTTGGCGTATGATGAAGCATCCAACGCAGCCCATGCCATGAGACTACCCCTACAAAAAATAGGAGTGGTAGTCTCAGCCATGACAAAGAGTAGACTATTAAGAGTTAACATCTATAGGAGCTATCATATGATTCTCTTGTGGCTAATTCAAGCACTTTGTTTTGCTAACGCGTTAAATTAACACATCTCAGTTCTATGACTATGTCCATGATCATTTGTTTGTTAAGTTTCTCTTTGTATTAAATATACATGTATGTTGGCTTATTATGTCAACCCGGACATTTTGTTTTTCTTTCTCTCTTTCTTTCTTTCTTTCTTTCTTTCTTTCTTTCTTTCTTTCTTTCTTTCTTTCTTTCCGACCAGATTTGTCCGGATTTTTTTTCTCTGATCCTACTTTTTCCGAAAACCACCAAACTTGCCATGGTGACTGACCTACCAGTGAAATTAGGCACCTGACTTGGAATAGTCATGATGTAAAAAAATTATGCAAATTGGGGGCAATTCAAATTTTTAAAGTTCCATATCTTCCGAACTATTGCAGATAGACACAAAGTTCTAACCTACACATATAGGTTTGAGACATCTATCAATGGACAGTGAACAAAAGTTCTAAAGGTGCAACTAAATGTGGCAAGTTTGAAGCTTTTTTACCATGTTAATTGTCCGAATATATGGTCGTGGAAGGGGGAAAGGGGGCAGGCATATTGTGTTAAACATAAAATGATTTGTTACATTGACAGAAAATGATTTACACTGTAATCATGAATTATATTTGATGTCAAGTCAGATTCGCATGTTGAAGTATTTAATGGAACAACCACCACTCAATACTTTTTGTGTAAGAAAGCTCATAATCACCATGCAAACCCTGTTATGGGAACCCCATGTTGTGGTCCAGTGTGGCTACAAAACAGTCTGCTCACTGCTGATTGGCTGAAGGTCAGGCTTTAGACAGGGTCCACTGAATATGCAAGCCTGCCCACAGTGCTCTCAACTGAACCCCATGGGGTCTGCCTTTATACTGGACATGCATGTTTGCGCTGCTGTGTGTGTGTGTGTGTGTGTGTGTGTAGGGAGATGGGAGGAAGCTTGGTCACAGCATTTACCTGCTTAGATAACTGTTAGGTCATTTTTGTACATGCAATGTATGTGGCTGGTGGCTCAGGGTCCCTGTCCAATTGTCAAGGACCGTGGGTCTGCTAAACAGGCAGCAATAGTATCACCTTGAACATGGACCTACATGCGATAAATTATTCTGCTATACAAATTTGAAAGAGATGATGACTGGGCTCTCTCTCTCACTTTTTCCTATCCCTCCTCCCGCTTTATGTGTGGGTACCAACCCAGGCATACTGGTTTCTTTCTTTCTTTCTTTCTTTCTTTCTTTCTTTCTTTCTTTCTTTCTTTCTTTCTTTCTTTCTTGCTTTCTTTCTTTCTTTCTTCCTTCCTTCTTTCTTTCTTTCTTTCTTTCTGCCACATAATTTGTCTGGAGCTTTCTCCTACACCGTGCAAGCGACAATGTTCAAACATGGCATGATAAAAGAGCTAGTAGGGAAGTTGACTATCTGATTTTAGCCACAAAATTTATTTTAATGGGCACGAAAAGGTTTGCTAAACCTGCCAATATAACGGACAGTATATGAAAGTGGTAGAATTTCAGATTGTGCTAATAAGGTGCATTCAAAAATTTAAAAGATGAATAACTCCAAAACTATTATAGGTAGAGCTGCCTTTCCAACTTCAGTTTGTAGGTTTGTGGCAAAGACGTATCCAATGAACAATAAACCAAAGTTATAGAATTTTAATTTATGCAAAAAATAGGTAAATATGCATAATTTAAATCTTGGATAGCTTCAAAACTATTACAGCATGGATGGAATTTTTATCCGTGTCCACTAGTGAAACCATATGGATCAAAATGTGCACTTTTTGAAAAAAAAAAAAACATATATTGCTGCATAATATGTATGTTCTGCATTCTCACCATATTCAAAGTAAACAGGACAACATTTTTGAACTCTCAGTCCAAGATTTGGATCACTTTAACACAAAAGGGTCTTGTTTCATCAGCTCGTAAAGTTGAAGGAAAGAGCCTAAATACTAAATCTTTATTTTCAAACCCAAGTACCAACAATCAAGCATTCCGATCCACTGCCAATAAAAATGCATTTCTAGGCCACATTCTTTATGCTGGGTCTGTCACTTAACACCACAAATATTTAAGCAGTGGACTAATAAGTTATCATGTGTTACAGATCTGGTCAATTTGATTTGATTTAATAGCAGACCCCCAAGATATTCTCTCTCTCTCTCTCTCTCTCTCTCTCTCTCTCTCTCTCTCTCTCTCTCTCTCTCTCTCTCTCTCTCTCTCCCCACATACACACACAAACACACAAAGCTTTACCTTGTGAGGGTGACCTGGTTAGGTTAATACATGTGCACTTTCCTCTCCCCCAGGGCCATCAAACATTCAATTTGGTATACAATCATGACAGTAATACACAAGTAACACGAGATCTTTATTGTTACAGCCAATAAAGTGAATATGACAAAATATGTACCGAAAAGTTCAACTTTTTACCCTTTGTTTCTTGTTGTGTTTCTTTAAGGATGGTCTATAGTCTGTCTGTCCATTTACATTTTCTACTTTTCTCCAAAACTGTTTGTCAGATGCACTTCAAACTTGGTGGAGTTCTACTCTGGGTGGGGATATACCGAGTTTTTCCAACTGGCCATGGGGCGATGATTTTTGTTTTTTTGTTTTTTGTTGGGGGGGGGGGGGCAGAATCTTTTAAAAAATCACTGAAACCACTCAGCCAATTGCTTCAAAATTGCAACAGACTCTTCCGAGCACCGCCAGACCTTAGCTTATTCAGCAGATGGCGCTGCC
This sequence comes from Hermodice carunculata, assembly GCA_964020975.1. NCBI lineage: Eukaryota > Metazoa > Annelida > Polychaeta > Eunicida > Amphinomidae > Hermodice > Hermodice carunculata. Next base: position 15,129,164 of record OZ026617.1, read on the forward strand.
ATTATTAAAAAAAACAAACAAACAGAAAAAAAGCAAAACAAAAATACCCCCCCAAAAAAAAAAAAACAAAAAAACAAACAAAAACAGAACAAAAAAAAAAAAAAAAAAAAAACAAAAACAAAAACAAAAACAAAAACAAAAACAAAAACAAAAACAAAAACAAAAAAAAACAAAAAATAACCCCCTCCCAAACCCCCAAGAATTTTTGTGTGTTAAAGCTATTTTTTACGTCTACACTGAAACCGTTCCTTACATTGTGATGAAATCTGGTGGGAATGTAGCTTGTGGAAGGACCCAGCAAACGTCCGAATTCCTAATTTCAATGACTTTTTAGTTCAAGTACTTAACGGTCAATGCATCCATTCCTTTTAATTGCTATGCAAGTCAATCGGGGATTGCAATTATGGTACTTTATATTTTTGACTTCTTCACCAAAACCGTAAGCCAGACCTTCCTCAAACTTTGCGGAGGATCTATATATTGGGTAGGGTCTCTACCAATTGTATTCAATTGATCATGCTCCAATTATTTTGTTATGTTTTTTTTTGGGGGGGGGGCAAATTAAAATTAATCTCCCAAACCACTTAGACAACTGCTTTGAAGTTGCATCAAAACACTTCTTAACACTCCCAAACTTTAATTTGTTCAACAGACGGTGTTGCCATTTTTCCCTAGTTTAAAATGAATTTTTGTGCGTTAAAGCTATTTTTGACTTCTCTGAAACCGTTCCTTATATTTTGCAGAAACTTGGCATTAATGTAGCTTGTAAAATGGTCCAACATAGGTGTTCACTGGGCGGTGATGTTGGGGATCCCTGATGTTTCACAAATTTTTCAGTTCGGATACGTGTTTGAGAATGCGACATTCCCGTTGAATGCTACATAATTCAATGGGGACGGCAATAGTCATTCACATTTTTGACTTGACAAAAATCGGTAGCCAGATCGATTGACTTGAGATTTGTTGGTGACATGATTTGGGTGGGTCTGTGTCAGATTCTCTAAAATGTTCATGCGCCACTGATTTTTGGTGTTTTTATGATATTCTGTCTTTTTGTTTTGTGGGAAAATCTTAGAAGAAATTTTCTTGTATAAAGCCACTCGGCCATGGTTTTGAAATTGCGCACAAACGGTTCTGGTACCCGTGGAACAAGGTGGGACTTGTTTTCATTTGAATGTATGAAGATCAGTTGAGGTAGTGTTGTTCAGACAGCCCTCTTGTTTTTCTTTTCTTCCAAGCAAAGTGGCAGTCTTGTACGATTACAATCATTCTAATTGTTATCCTTATTATCATACTTTGGACCATTCACTGATTGATTCATTGACTTTCCCTAATCAAAATACTCTTTCAGCATGTTGATATGATAAAGTTGTTTTGTTTATTTGTTGTCAAGGGTAGATATATGGTCTACATCATTTACCTTGACTTTGACCGCATATAGACCATTAAATGTTGCCAGGAGAGAGTGGCCTTATGGAGGTTAAAATAGGCTTGTCTTGGCCCCCCATTTGGAAACTTGTTTCTCTAGCCTTTTAATCATACCATGTTTTAATTTTACTTTGTGCTTCAGACACTTTCGTCTTTGCCTGGACACAAGCTTCTTTGCACCTTTCCTTAGACTTTTGATCAGATAAATAATCAATAATAGTTTTTCCTGTTTCATACAACCACTTTTCTTTCGTCACTTTAGCGGACTCCTAACTGTGTACATCAATTCGAGGGGTTAATGCCAAAACGCAGTATCTCGCTTAGACCTAGTTCTGAGATATCCGAGGTTGATCTTTTTGACAACCTTTGCATAACCAATACACAGCAACGGAATAAATCTCAGACTGAATTCTTTGCATGCAGATTTCCCAAGAACAGAGTTATATGTACTTTTCCATCTTTATATTCACAGTGAAATTTAAGTAAACTTAGTTTCTAATTTATACTGCGTTTTGGCATTCAATGGTTATGCGAGACTAGCTCAATTTTTTCTGTGCGAAAATGCAGTATCTCAACATACTGCTGTTTGGTCACAGAGAGTTAGCTACTACAAGCTGTGAATATGAGAGCCACACTGTTATAATAAGAATCAGTGCCGTTGGGCTGTCGGCACAATGGTCTGTGGGGACACCAAAATGAGTGCCAAACACCGGTACTATTGATCCTGCGTTGCAGTAAGTTTTTCTGAACGGGCGATTGCACAAATGTCACACCAAATGAGCGTATTTGCAATTAAAAGCTGCAGCTTTAAGCTTAGGACCTAAAAATTAGTGCAAAACAGTGGAAATGGAGATGCTGCACTTTGGGAGCAAATGTTTTAGCCCTATTCAGCATTCTCACATGACCCACACGAACGTATCTCAATAGTAGCCTTGGCTATAGCCAACTAAAAAGGCATTGGTGCAAAAAGCAGTGTTTGTACTTTCAAAAAGGCAAAGTTAACAACTTATATGTCCCCTGACTTTGCGTCTAGGATTCGATAGTATTGGTGATGGACAATATTGTGCTTTTGTCGGCAGATGATTGCAGGGATTCATAGAATCCATGAAACTTTGTTGGAATCACTCTTCTGGAGCAGTTTGAGTAAGTCGGCCTTTTTAGCTGGAGCGATTGGCAATTTGTTAGTGTATAGTGACACAGGGCCAGTGTTATTTACAGTTTTCAGAATATTGGCAGACCGGCGACCAGTTGTTTTTCCTTCAACGACAATTTCGTTGAAGTCTTCCTGGTCGTAATCATACCGAATCTGAATTGTTGTAGGCTTGTCTTCAGTTACTCTGATCCACTTCACTTTCAGCCAGTTGACTCTGTTGCCAACACTGTCAAACTTTAATACCTTTTACAACTTGGCCAGTGTAACTTTTTATATCTAGAAAGTCTCCATGGTGCATTGGTATCACTAAATATGGATATTTTCTACGTGCCATGCTGATTACTGTGCTCCACTGTGCAGGCCTGTGGGCAGGGACTTGTTTCTTTGCATGTTCTATAGCTGCATGCATTGAGTCACATTTCACCTGTGTATGCCCACTCTCCAAAAATTTCTGGTAAATCTTTTAAATATGAGGACATATTTTCAGGATGTACAGTATGGTTGTGGCGACATATTGATTTCGATTCTCAGCACTACATGTATCAGAATGTAGAATCATATGATCAACTGATTTTGGCAGGGATTGACAATATGCGATCAGACATGTAGCAACTTCATTGGATCCTTTCTGCCCTTCAGTCTCATCCCACAAGTTGCATGTGTCCTTTTTATCTACCAAAGAATAAAATGTTAAATTGTACACTGATAGCTTTCTTGAGTAGTATAGCTAACTTACAAGTGCACACGGTGTTGACAAGGACCTCTTCTAAGTCGAAAGTAGCTATATTGACATTTTCATTTTCCTGTGCCATTTTTTTTTTTATCTCGTGCCATGTCCTTACGCTTTATATGATCCGCACATTCTTTTGCCAGGTCCAAGTCAAATTGATTTGCTTCTTTGCATTCTTATGTCTGCCACAAATCATAACACTGATTTTTCTTGGGAACATGAAATGCCAAATTGTATGTGTTGAATACTTTACGATACATGGGCTGCGTAACAGCTTTCACGTGTTCAGCCTTACACTTTTCGTGGTACAGAGCCTACATTTTTCTCACATTTAGATTTTGATCAGATAAATGCTCAGTAACAGTTGTTTCCTGTTTCATACAACCACTTTTCTTTCGAAAACTTCAGCGGACTCCAAACTGTGTAGATCAATAATTGATTCAAATTGACAGAGTCCAAATAATTCATTTGGCATCTCTCTTGTGGCAAACAATAACATATGGATGTCTATTTCAGTATATCTAGTTTTTTCAACATTTCTATCATTTTTTTCTAAAGAAGCAGATACTTTCCTAGAGCACCTTGCGTTTCTGTGGGCAGTTCATGAATCACTCTCAAGACTTCTTGTCTGTGTGATTAAGGAACTACATTTACTATCCACCGCCCTCTTCAGCAGTAACGTATGGAGGTCTCCATTTCCTCATCAAATTTCCAGACTTTATAAAATGCCATGCAGGGTTTTCTGCACCTCTCCTTCAGATTAAGCTTTTCTTAGCACACGGTCGTCTTTCCCTCCCTATTCAGTCTATCTCGATTCAGACAGAGCCTTTTACATAGATAGTCAGTTGGTTTACCTGGTCATTAAGGCCACTTTCAAGGTTTACTGTTTATTCCAAGTTTGAAATACCATTGAGGAATGTCCCTGCCAGCCCAACACATTTATCCTCCGTGTCCTTCGTCTTCTTACTTCCTCTTCATCAAGCGCTCGAGCCATTGACCTTGTCACAGCACAGGTTGGAAAATGCCTGAGAATTCCTGCTTCATGTTTGGACCACATCCCCTGCTTTATCATTCCGAGAAAGTACATCACACGTTTTATTGGAAGACTGGGTACAATGCCAACAGTCACTGGCTGTACTTGGTTCCCAGCTCTTTCTTTTCAAATTTGAATCTGAACTGGCCCTGTTTCTGTTTCACAAATTAGGTTTTATATGTCAACTCAAAGTTATAAGACAAAACAGGTGCTGAATACAACTTGTCCATGTTTTTCACAAAGGTAGGTGTTAATATCTTTTGAAATACCATTCTTGACGTCTTCCATTGAGATAATATTCCAAAAGTATCAAAAATATTCTCTATTTTGATGAAAGCACAGCATGTATCGAAGAAGTCTTTTCTCTCTCTTGGTAGCAAGTTCTATATGAATCTGATCCGGCTCTTTTTGACTGTCCCTGAATTTCTGTCTTGAATACATTATAATCAGAAATGTGCTGCATAAAGAAGGTGCAATATACCTCTTGTGCTTATCCAATAATTAGACGCAGCAATAGAAGAGGCCACAACCGTCAAGAACATGCTACAGTTTCAGCTATTTTCTCAAATAAAAGGAAGAATTTTGAAAATTATTTTCCCCCAAATATTGGCACCAACCATGCATTCTTTGCCGCATCAAAAGTACTAGTTGTGATGAGTTCGCAATTCTGGCATGTCCAAGCTAAAACTTTCGAAATTTAAGCTCCTGTTATTTTAAATTTAATTCATGCTCCATAGTTTCTTTTAACTCCAACTGTTCGTGCTCCCTACCTTCTTTTAACCTCAAATTTTCATGCTCCATAGCCTCTGTAGGTTCCTGTAGCGTCAGTTGTTGATACTCCATTGCTTCTTCAGCTTCCTGTAGCTTCATTTGTTCATGCGCTTTAGCACGCAGCCTAGCTTGCTTAACTTGCTGTGGTAATTTTCCAAATTTAAACACTTTGCAATTTTCATGATTTTATTTAGCCTTGTCCTAAGAAAGACTCCTCAAAAATGTGAAAAGATTTTCCATTTTAAAGGTATTTCCTTAATTCAAAATGTATATCTAAATTTAGATATTTAGGCAAACTTGCAAGTTCTTTCATTTTAATTTGCCAAAATCTTTGACAGTGCAATATAGGATCTATAATAGGCATTTTATACCACTATTTGCCTATTCACACACAAACATGTTTGTATATACACCCTCTGCCTTGTTTAGTTCAAAAGCGTTTTTTTTCTCTAGAAATATAGAAATTTCTAGAATTTTCTACATGGTTAAAAACTTCCATTAAGTCACTCTCATATTTCTCAGATTTGATTTTGGACGAGCCTCCAATTTGTTATGATGTTGTAATATAGAGTGTCCCAGACAACCTGGAATCTATGATAGTACTGAACAAAGAATCACACTTGTGACATTTTGTAAGATTATTCCAGAAATACGAAGTATCGACAGGTATGCTATAAGTCACAATGAAAAGAGTTCACAGGTACTGCACTGGTGATAGTCCACAATAACACAGTCCAAGCACAAGTCAGGTCCTGCTGGCCAAGCTGGTCTTCCTCCTATGGTTGATCCACTGTCCTCTCCTGAAACGATGAAGGATATTCCTTGATGTAGATTATATTTAATACAAACTATGTGTAATTTATATATATATATATATATATATATATATATATATGTATATATGTATATATATATATATATATATATATATATATATATATATATATATATATATATATATATATATATATATATATATATCGGTATTGTTACATTCTGTGCATTCTACACAACTGTATGCATGCAGTGTTGTTTGAGTTTGTTACTGGGCCCAGTACCTGGTAACTCAGTTTTGTAATATATATATATAGTCATGTCGCTCATCACGGAATTTGGAAAAAATCGTAAAAAAAATCAGCTCATAGCAACACCCCCACCCGTTGAACAAGCTTATCCAGTAAAGAGTTAAGTCATACCTTAAATATGGTTTGGGTTAAAACCCAGAGAGTAAATACACTGAAATTGTAGGTGACCTTTGGGTTAGGTCAAGGTCCAATATATGAACAAGTTAAGCATGTTAAAAATGGTGTTTCTTCAATTGGTCAACCAAATGCCAAGAATACACGGGTCTCCAGTTTTTATGCAAGGAACTAAGTGCGTAAATATAGCCTTGTGACCGTGGGAACATACTTAAAGACTGATGAGAAGTGAAACACAACACCGGGGCACTTAAATTGTTAAGTTTGAGCGAATACAAAGGAAAGTTAAATTGGCAATACATCTCTGAAGGACTGCAACCGTTTTTCAAAAAATGTAGTTAAACAAACCTGTTAACGTGCTGTGCTGCCACAGTGCACGAAATAAAAGGGAGGATTGCGTAGAAAACTGTTAGAGATTTGGGGGTAACGTTGGACAGTGGGATGGGAAGGTAGAACAAATACGCTGAATCAGTGTGCACATCAATGGTAAAGAGAGTTGAGCCTCAAGATCAAAATTGCACTTGATTATATTTCATATGGATCTCTACTTGGTGACCTTTTTTTGGGTCACATTAAACCAAAAATTGCGTTACCTTGACCTAGTTTTCAACGTCATTAAGCACTTATTTAAGCGGAGGACATTTAATTCAACATCTGGGTAAAGAAAAAGGGGAATGACCCCAAATGTACTACAAATGTGTCGTGGAAGTTTGTTACTGAATACCATGGATGACCTTAGTTAATTTTTCAAGGTCGTGGAGGCAATACATTTCAGGAAAGGAGTTTTTGGTGATGGTGGTCAGAAGAGCATTAGGTCCATGGGCTTTTTGTTCCATGTTATATTTTGTGTTCAACATTAAAACCACTAACATACTAATACTCATTTATCCAGTCCCATTGTTTCTAATACAGATTTGAAGGCATATTAAATGAAAATGTTTGTTTCGGGAACTTTGAGTGCACCGTTATGCTGTTTAAAATTTAGAATAATAGTTTAAAACCGAAATGATACGCTGATATTTAAGATCGTGTTAGAAGCAGATTGAGGAAACTGGCAAATTCTTGCCCCCTCTGGTGTATTTTGCGTCAGTCAAATACTCTTTATTCCGACATTGAGGGGACAAACTTTGGGTTGGAAGTTGTGGTGGGAACGTTTGGGTACCCCTGTAACTAGTTTTGCATGGCAAGCCAATTAAAAAAATTTATACCTAGGGTACACCTTTATCACTGTATCCACGTTTTTGACATAATAATGCCCTATAACACAAAGTAAACATGTTAATTGAAAAACATCTTTGTCCATCATCCAACTACTTCCCCGCTTAACATCAATCTTGGGTCCCGAAACCCCTAAGAAATGTTACATGTCTTCGGCTATCCTGCTGCCTGCAGAGAAAGGGAGGTTTGTTCCCATTCATCACAGGTTTGCACGCTGTCGAGCCAGTGCTGCTACCTGGCCAATATATTAAGGAACTAAATTGACGCGGACCGACAGAATGGAAAAACTACAAATTATAAAGACTAAGTGCACATTGCATTGTTCCTTTACACTTATCAAGGCACTTTCCTCAGGAATGTCCTTGGGTAAATAGAAGTGCGGCATCCGATGGTATTGGAAGACACAATGTCTGCAATACATGTGCACACAGACGCCATCCCATTGCTCTACCAACCACTGCGGAGGTCACCATCATCAGAGATCATTAAAAATTACAATGCCGTCTGGCAAACAACTTAAGGTGATGGGGTCTCAAGGTGTGTCCAATGACATTTCCAAGCAAATACCGGTAGCCGAGTTGCTTGAGTGATGAAAATATTGTGCTGCTATTATAAAAAAAAGTAATGATGCAAAACTTTAGTCAGTTGGTGATCTAAAACTTGCCGAAATTCCACTTGAACAAAAAAAGTTAGGAAACATCCACGGAAGGTAGATTTTACGAGTCAAGCTTAGTTTCAGTTTTGGTGTACTTGAACAAGGAGCGTGGGTTCTACTTTCTTTTACTGTATTTTTTATACATCTGCGGGGAAAAGTGGGGGTACAGTGAGAAGCAAACTTTGTTTGGCTTCTGGTTTCTATTTATTAACTTTGAATTCTGACTGCGTACCTGTCTCATTGTGCCGCGTGATAAAATATAATTGTCTTACTGTGCCCCAGTCTGGGTTATCCCCATCTTGGTGTATTTGATATGCCTGATATATGTATGTTTCCAAAGCAATCTGCATGTTTTGTAAATGTATTTCGAATGATAGCCATATGCCCACCAAGGTTCAAAGTCACCGCCTAAACATACCAGACAATGTAGTATATACGGTGAGTTTTGGCCCAGTCGTGCATCCCTGGTATGGTGCCATCCGCTGTGATGATGGTAGCAATATTCATTCAGGTTCACAACATTGCTCTCATTTGTGTTTTTCCACTGAACAATCCTTCAATCTCGGGATATTTCCATGGTGCGATGATTTTCCCTTCATCCCTTAAAGCTCCCAAAGTTTCTAGTGAATCCCCATGTACAAAAGATTGCTATAATAGCAAGCAGATAGCTGCACCATAGTTGTTAAGCAGCTATGATGGCCGTTATTTAGCAACACATAGCTATCCTCTCTTATAGCAGTCAAAATATTGTAAAATAATGCTATCCATTAACTAAGACAGCTATCCAGTAGCAATAATTTTTAACCCGTATTAATATAGCTGTCCAAATATTGCTCTCTAATTTCATGCAACAATCCAGATACCCGTAATACTCTGCAATTGTGGCGGGGAGCGGTGACATATATTGGACTAAGTGTCAATAACTGTGGCGGTCCAAACTGTATTCTTTTGTGTTAGTTTAGTTTGTCACAGATGACATGAAGATTTTACAAAATGAGTGTGTAGGGAATATGATGAAGTAGAACTTACCAAACAATTTATCACTGCAAGGAGTACATTGAGCCATGATGAGTTCATGAACTACAGACTCAGATACAAGGTAACTCAGAAGTGTTGGGTGTGTGTAAATCATACTTCCATGTTTGCTTAACTCCGCATATACATTTAAATGTAAGGCAGTACATGTTTGCTTAAAATGCCTGCAATTATATTTTGTGTACTTTTCTTTTGACTTTGGAGATGAATATTATGGGGGTGGGAATAGGGGTGGACCGGGTTTATTGAGATGTACACACATCCGCATTTTTGAAGCAGTTACATGGTAGCAAACTGTTCATGATACCGTTCATGCAGACCAAGGCCAATGTCTGCAGTATTGTTGATTTCTGAGGGAGATGTGATTTCCCTTTACAGCAGGTGGTTATAGGTGTGCCTCCTCACACATTTTATGCTTGCAGATTGAATCTTTGCTATCCATGAGTGACTATATTTTTTATTGAATATGGTAAGCTATAAATAGGATGGCTGTCCGCAAATGATAAGCGATATCACGACTATCGCACCGGTATCCAACGGCTATCTCGCAGCTCACCAAGGGTGGTCATTGCTTTTGATAGTTTATTTTTCCTGTACCAGTTACTCCCAACAAATTATCAAATATTTTGCACTATTTCATAAAACAATTATGAACAGTGAGATAAATAGTGAAAACGGTTCAGCGTTAGCCTCGAGCGCTGATTTTGGACTATGTTTTGACGGAAATTGTAACTGTCTATTCTGCAAGTCAAATTTCATAAAGAACAAAGAGTTTCACAGTAACGTTACTAACAAAAAATTCAAATTAAGGAACCCCCGATTGGAAAATTTGGTATTATCTTGTGAATCTACCAATATCATTTATTTGTTATCCTGCATCAATTGTAGATCACAATATGTGGGCCTAACTACTCAATCAGTTAAAAAGAGATTCAGTGGTCATAAAACTACAATTAAAAATCACAAGTTAAACAATTTTTTGTGTAACCATTTCAATTCTGCAGAACATTCACATTTGGATCGCCGGATACAAATTATTGATTACATAGAGCCAAATTTGTTAGACCAAGACAGTTATGTTAAAACAAGGAAATTATTACAAATGGAAGAATTTTGGATCAAAACACTTAATTCAGCTTTTCCTTATGGACTCAATGACAGAATTATAGGCTTCGGAGATGTTAGGAATTTGGACTTTGCAACTCTTGACAGAAGTCACACACCTTTTCATAATAATCAGGCTGGTATTCAAAGACGAAGAAGTCATGGACAAAGAAAATCACGGAAAAACAGGAAATGTAGGAACGTGGATACAAAAGACCTTGTCCAAAATTTACTACAGGCTTTCTCCAATGGCATTGATCAATTACATACAGCTCTTAAAGCACTATCATTTCGAGACATAACAAGAAAAAATGATTCTTTGGGTCTTACTGATTCAGAACACACATTTCCACAAAATTTTCGTGAAATTGTCTATGCTTACACAGCTATTCGGAAACCAGATTCTAATAAGAAAAAATTAGATCAAATGTTTTGCAGCACTCCTTTCAAACACAAAATCATTGACTCAGTAAACATTCAGTCCCTTTTCAAATTGAAATTTGTTCGTAACATGATTCCCAAGGAGTGCAAAATAAAAGATCCCCCCATCATTTCCTATAAATATGGCAACAATATTGGACAAAGTATCATGAATTACAAAAAATATCTGGCTTCAATTACTCTTGAGGATATCGCAGCAAATCAAAATTGTGACTGTGTGTCTAATAGTAAATATTCTAATTTTGTTGATGCACACCACAAACATGTATATACAGGTAACTTGGATATAATACAAAATTCAGGTTTAAAAGAAATGATGAAAAAAAGTACAAAATTTCGGATATGTCCCAAGTTGAATATTGACAGTATTTTTCGGATACATGTGATGCACTTGATTCCTACTATATGAAATGGGCAAAGAAAGAAAAAATGGAATTTCAGAAATTTGAAGGATGGTTATCAAAATTGAAAAGAGTCTTTAGAAATAGAATTATAGTTACAAATCCCATATTAAGAATTTCAATACGGTTAATTTAAAACAGCCTGAAGTTTCTAAAGCAGTCAAAGAACTACAAGATAGAATTGTAGTCACTAACATAGATAAGGCAGATAACAATTTTGGGATCATCTGCAAAAAATATTATCTGGATGTTTTGAAAAAGGAACCTGGTATAAACAATATTTCAGACATAAGAGGAAATGACGTTTATGAATTACACAAACAATTCATTGATAATTTGATAGATGCACATAAAGATGAGATGAAAAGGAATTTTAATATCAAAATTTCTGAAGAGGACTCCTCTATTCCACTTTTGTTCTGGATACCCAAATTACATAAAAACCCTTTTAAATCTAGATTCACAGCTGGTGCTTCAAAATGTACTACAAAGCAATTATCAAAAGAAGTAACATTGTGTTTGACGGCAATAAGGAATCATTTTCGTAAATACTGTAATGCAATTTCTAGAAACTGTGAAATAAATTGTTTTTGGAGTATTAACAATTCTTCCGAGTTTGTATCTAAAATCAAAGATGTAAAGGCAAAAAATATCAAATGTTTTTATTTTTCTACGCTTTTCACAAATCTACCCATAGATGAAGTCAAAAGTTCACTTTCAGAATTAATTAGCAAAATGTTTAAACATAATGGTAAACCATACATAAATATTATTTCATATACAAAGAAAGCATATTGGTCACACAATAGACCTAATTATCAAAAAAGTAACGTTAAATCTTACACTGTTGAAACTTTGATAGATGCTATAAAATTCCTCTTGGATAGTACATTTGTTCAATGCGGACCATTGGTTT
>OZ026617.1:15141447-15168947 GCA_964020975.1 Hermodice carunculata
ACGTGTTTGAACATTAATATCCAAAAAAAATATAGGAAAAGAAAGAAAGTGGTGAGGACAATCAAATAATCTGCACTTTATCTGTCTTTTTAAAAAAAGTACTTTCCTACGCTGTCAAATAATTCAGTATTCCAATCTAGTGATTTGATAACGTCACCATACAATGGAATATCTCTGTTGGCAGTGATTTCTGACTAAAAAGGTCCCCGGCAGTCTATACAAAGTTCTCTATATTTATTACACTCTGTCAAAAATATATATATATATATATATATATATATATATAATATATATATATATATATATATATATATATATATATATATATATATATATATATATATATATATATTGCACCGGAGCTCCACAAGCACACCTGTCACTGTCAATGTAACCGTACTGAAACAAATTATTCAGAGGACTGTAATGCAGGCGCATTCGCGTGTGGCGAATTTGGGCAAATCTATTTTTGCCATAAAAATATAAGATGTGACATGCTTTATGTTACCATTCACCTTATTTTTAAATTCTCGAATTGTTTCAGAATTTTTAATGCCTTCATTTAGGTTCCGCCAGCTTCTTGTCGTAGCGGGGAAAAGAGATTTATTTCGTTGTTCAGACCTGCAGACTATTAAGGGTATTTCGTCGCTCCATCTAGTGTTGTGGTCGGTGGATATGAATTTTGGAATCCTATCTCGTAGGTAATGTGAAGCCAAAGTAAACCTGACAAAGAAACTTAATATATAACGAATCCCACTCAAAATGTTACAATTTAAACATAATGCAAATGAAAACAGTAGAACAGAAGTTACGATCAAATGAAATAAACGGTTGTCACATTTTGCCTGAACATTGGGTCAACCACCTTGTCCAAATGTTATTCCCATAATGCAGCAGCGAGGACGTAGCGTCCTCACAGCCAAATCACCGATATTTCAATTTATCATGAAAATGTCAATGTTTATAATTGTTTATATGTGGTCCTGGATGTTGGTTGTTACAATTGTGCCATGCTATTATTTTAAACACAGTTCACAGAGGCTTTTTGCCAAAATTTTCAGACCAGCATTAAAGGTTGCAATGCCATTAAATGCTGCAAAGAGGACGGCCTCCACGCCAGGCCTTTCACATTACATGTGACACTTAGAAATACCATAACTTTGGCTCTGTTGACGTGATCTGCATTCCATTTACATGAAAATATTTTCATTCTTAAGCAGTGTCCTGTGAGAAAATGTTCGAGTTCTGTTTCTTTTGATTTTAACTGAAGACATCCACTGAGTCACAAATCATGCACGGTAGCCTGTCATTGACATATCACCACCACATCAACAGGAAATCTAACGTTAAATAATACTGTTAAAGTGAATCGTATAGTTTAAATCGTTTTACAGGGAGGGTAGGTAGGCATACCATAAAAATATTTTCATTTGACTTCAGTCTGCTAAAATGACAACTCTCCACAGAGGTACATTAATAGAGAAAACACACTGACCGTATTTAGGGTAAGCAGTATCCATACTGCTTTGAGAGGAGTTTGATGGATGTGATAATGCTTTACAGAGTATTATGACCTCTTCTACATCTTGCCTGGCCTGAAATACCCACCAATGTGATCTTGAGTAAATTTGCAGGTAGGCCATACACATGGTCTCTTTTTTGTTGTGATCATATTCAGCTTAGTGTGGTTCATCGGGCTGAATCAAATTTAAAGGAAGTATATCAAGAAGCCAGATGCAGCGTAATATTGCTTTTCTAACAGGCAGTGCCACCATATATTTTAACCCTTCAAAATCTCCTGCGGGATTTCTTCACGTCATGTACAATTCTCTGTCTGTCTGTCTGTCTGTCTGTCTGTCTGTCTGTCTGTCTGTCTCCTCTCTCTCTCGCTCTCTCTCTCTCTCTCTGTCTCTCTCTCTCTCTCTCTATATATATATGTTTACGATTTGTAATAAATATAAGGCGTTTTGAACAAGAGTTTTGTGTGTCAAAACAGGGCGATAAAGCATCGATGAAATACAGAACAGTGTACCCTGGTGCAATTGCCTGGTACAAACTGACGGAGCATTTGCGCCAAGCAACGTCTGTACAGGCTTTTTAGACTAAATACAAACATAATGGCTGACGCCTTAAAACACCTCGGCCGCACACAAAGGGGATTGTGTTCTTCTGATATCGTGTGCAAGAATTGCAAATTAAATTGACCCGGAGACCTTAAAATTGACCCGGTGACCTTAAAATTGAGTCAAGGTCATTCTCTTTCAAACTTGAATTCACCTTTCCAAAGGCAGATCAAATGCAAAAGTTTTGCGATCCTAGCTTATCTGGTTCTTCTGAAATTCCTTGCATTTTGTTAATGGATTGACCCTGGTGACCTTGAAATTTGGTAAAGGTCGCTGTCTTTCGAACTTGTGCTTGACTTTTACAAGGGTGATTAACTGTAAAAGTCGTATGATTCTATCTGATCCAGTTCTTAAGATCTCATGTACGAGACATTTATAAAAGAAAAAAAATTGCCTCTGGTAACCTTCAAATTAGGTCAAGGTCACCGTCCTTCAAACTTGACAAAGGCCCTTACAAGGGTGATTATCTGTATATTTTTCATGATCCTGGCTACTCTGGTTCTCTTAATATTGCGTGCAAGAAATCCACAGAGAATTGACCTAGGTGACCTTAAAATTGGCTCAAGGTCATTGTCCTTTGAACTTGACGTAAACTTCAAAAAGGGTGATCAATTAAAATGTTTCATGATCCCAGCTTATCTGGTTCCTCTGAAATCGTGCGCAAGAAGCAGGGACACATGGACGCACGGACGGATTCACGGATTCACACACAGACGCAGGCAATAGCAATACCCCCTGGCCTATATGGGCCGAGGGGTGAAAAGGATTTGTTAGTCTTGGTCGTACATAAAACTACCACCAAAGGTACCTGCAAATACATGTTTGTTTATATACTTTGGTCTCAAAGTATATTTTGTTATTGGTTTGTGGAACTTTGTGGTACACTGTTTCTATTATTTATATGTTAGGTAATGTGTATGATTATAAGAATGTGTTCATAAACATATATGCTATGATATGATTTGGCCCATTTAGAACAGTCATTGGCTGATTAGGTAAACCAGTGAATGAATATATAAATAATAATTCAACAAACACATTATATATGCAATTTTGTAACATTCAATCACAGAAGTTATAGAAAATTCAATGCTGACATTGTTTTCAATGGAATAGCAGATTGATTCATGACAGCAAATTAAATCAATCCCTACACAGAATATGTGCTTGTCGTCATTGGCAACAGCGGAATTGAGCCTTCTGGCAGGATCATGTAATATTTATAATTGGACATGATATAATCTACGACTTCACGTACATTATAATCATGCGTAAAATCGGTGATTATATTAAATTGCCGGAATGCCTATCAATTGTCCTCAATTTTCGTATCAGACGTAGAACTATCGTACATTTGTTTATTTTTAGGCCATGACCAAATGAAATACTGGTGTCACGCTGCCATACTAGTTATACTCGCTTCACTGGAACAAATGGGCGTTTAGTACCTGGATGGATGATGGAGTAATAAGCATGGAGTGTAATTATATTGATGATCATGAGATAATGATGCACGTTTTAATAATGAAGGATACTTCTACAGACTATAATCATCCTGAATACTTAATAAAGAGATGCAGGCCCCATTTTACACGTTTTATTCGGAGTATAAGTTGCTTCATTTTAGATTTTACACATGTTGCTGAAAGATAAATGCTTATTGTTACTGTGCTGAAGATTAAATTGTCCAATCATACACTTTCCCGTAACAAGTCTCCTTACAGATAAATGCATTTGCACATTCTATGCAACCAACGAATATAGAATCAAGTATTACTTTCTTATTGTGAAGAATGCGCAGTTTTATACACACATAATTTACAACTTGCATTCAACATCTGATTAGTAATTTTGGATGAATTCGACCAATATTTTTATACGATTGGCTTCATTGGAAGTGCGTTGCGTTTGCGTTTAACAATAATACGAGCATGTTTGATCCTCTGTATATCTCACAGCTGTGTTAAGATGATTCATATTGTGCGGAGTCCTCTGCGTTTCTCGATTGTATAATTTTGGGTATGCTCCAACAAAAATCGAACAACAGGAATTTCTTCGTGCTTGACATTAAAACCAATCCCTTCCTGTTGAGAATAAGACTGATTCAACTGCATTCTTTGGAGTCCATCTACAATTGTTATTTAAGATTGAGGCACACAACATTTTACATTAAGGCACGTTGGCGCGCTTTGAATGGGAAAGCGATCATTTGAGGCTGGGACGAGACAAGTCGCACTTCATTGTCGTATTTCACCAAATCAATTTTATCCGTCGGTTCTAAATCTGATGTCAGTTTCCCATGCATTCCTTATATTGAACCAGATTGATTTGTAGACAGGAAAACTTCGATCCTTCTTATGCTAAGAGAAATACCAGATATTGGATGGGAGTTTCACAAAACATCTTCTTGTTTGCCGCAGATTGCAAGAGACGCAACTCCTTAGGTTTTGAAATGCAAAAAGAAGGTTCAGATGAATTAGTCTGGTATTTTTTCTTGTTATCAGAGGTCCGTGCTCCGTTCGCATAAAACAGCTTAAGAAACTAAAATTATGTAGTGTAAAATTGTCCCGTCATTATAAATTACATTTTTGAATATCAATGCCACAGATCCATTCACGAACACATCGTTTCTCTGCAGCTAAAATAAGCCTTTTATAACCAGTTACACACGTATTGCCTTCCCAACATGCCAATTTCTGCATTTGCTCCATTGGTCTTTTTCATAGGTGACTGAAAATAACACACGGGCTTTCCTGGGTGCATAAGTTGGGGTAACAGATGTGCTCAATGTTTCATCCAAATGTAGCGATGAGCGTTGTCGGCTCAGCTGGCGCTGAGGCCATTTTTAGTTCTGGCTGGTGAACCAGGGTCCCTATGCAACAGTCCAGGTCCTCAGAACTGCCAGGCAATCAATGATGAGCGGTCAGGAGCACGGTGATTTTTCTCTCTTTCAAATGGGACTAAAACAAAAACAAAACAAAAAAACAAACAAAACAAAAACACAAAACAAAACAAAAAAACCACAAAACAAAAAAAAAAAAAAAAAGCAAAACACAAAAAAAAAAAAAACACACAAAACAAAACAAAACAGAAAAAAAACCCCACAAAACAAACGAACAAAAAAACCCCAACATTTCTTTTTTGAAGCACATACTTTACGGAGCAACTGGGTTTTGTAAAAACAGGCGGAAATGATTCTGTTTTGCCCACTTGAATGTTCTATTCGCAAGACGGCAAATATAAATCATGACGAGGCACAGGCTGACTGCAATTGGTGGCAGTGAACACTGAACAAGATTATTGACGGCATGCGTGTTAAGTTTCCGTATCGTACCGTGCTAACTTGGCATAGATTATTTTGACCCTACGCACCCAAAATAAAACTGGGCGAATACCTTTTTAAGAGCATACAAGAATCGAGTGGCAAGCGCCAACTCGAATCGAAAAAGATTGTTGTCCTGGATTAGAGCATTGATGAGTTATAGATGATCGCCAAATTTGATTATTTTACATACCCGAATACCGGTCGACTACTGCCCGTTTGAGAAAATTCAAATGGAACATTTGATGTTCAAGCGGTCGATTCGACAGGCAAGGAGAACGATCAACCAAGTATGATAAAAATCTGTACTTTGCGACGGGGCCCGGATCCTTGGACCTAGTAATCTCACCGAGTCCAAGTATCGGGTATATCCGGAGTTGGCAAGTTTTCTCGAATTTTCTTCACTACCAAAACTGAGCCCTATCTTGCGCACTTGCGCAACACACGCAGGAACTATCTGAATCCGGAACGGATCTAAATTCAAGGATCCACGATATTCACATTTCGACCAGTTGTTCGGTATCAGCCAGGCTCCCATGAAGAAAATGTAAAATCAGCCGCAGATGAATTTATTGATTCAGGCAACGAGTACATTTTCATCCGCTCTTACGTTATTCAACTAAAATCTACAACTTGATTAAAGTCAACGAGTATTCTCGTTCAATTTGATTGCCAATAACCATTATAATCCCATTGACCAAATGCATTCCACTGGGGAACCCTAGCGATGCAAGATGATGACTTCTACCCTATCAGGTCTCATTGAGATTTTCCTTTTGAAGGTAAACTACACTGTTTGGCTTATACCTATTAATCTTGGAAGCCTCACATATTTAGCCCATGTGAGTAAAAAGAGTATCTCAAATCAAATCACATAACTTTATTTTAATCATTGGAAATTCCTTCGGCCGTGAGAGCGATTTTAAGCTCTGAATGCATTACAATTTAAATCGAGTACCCGGGATTAGAATATCTAAATATGGATAGGTATTCGAGTATTTGGCAATGATGCACCATGTACGATAGCGCTGTTACACATATCTTCATACTTTTGCAAAATAAGCTGATCACTTTACTAAGTCAATGCGATAATATATGCCATGATAATAATCAATTTTGACCGTCAAAGGAAAAGGCATGGTAATAAAAACGGTGTTAGTTTTCTTTCAATAGCACAATTCACGGAACATTCCATATATATATATATATATATGTGTGTGTGTGTATATATATATATATGTGTATATATATATATAAATATATATACTAGTTTTAAACGACGTTCTACCCCTTTCGCGCTAATTGTGTTGAATATTATCTGCACTTTTCTTCAAATGTGACACAGGGAGATGTGTTTTGGTGTAGCATTTAGTGATTTAAACTTGAAATTATGTTTGCCCTGCCAATTGGCATATCGGAAAGCTCCATTGATTTCTCAAGACGCAAAAGCTGCCGTCGACTATTAATTTTTTTACTGTATGAATGGAGTGAAAAATGTCCATGGAGTGTGGTATGACGGGAAGGTAACTCTCTCTCATCGAGTGTTTGGACACTAATGTTGTTTGTTCCGTATGCATACATTCGATTTTTGTCCATCCATGTATCTCATAATCTGATCTCCCAGAAGGATTACAGTATAAAGCTGCTGGGATATGTACTCGTTCAATGAAATTAACGTCGCGTGATAGACTGTTGGCTGAAATTGGCTGGGAACTGCTTCACATCGGCAGATTTTTTTTTTTTCAAATAAGTGTTTATCTACAAAATGTTCAATAAGCTAACCTCCCGCCCCCTTACCTATATGAAATCATCCCGAATTAGGACTTACCTCAGTCTCGCCGCCTCCTCCGCAGCCCCTTCCCCCTTGAACAAAGACAAATGAAATGAAGGACCGAAGGTTACTTTAGATAGTTTCTACCCGTCAGCCATTCGCCTTTGGAACGATTTACCTGATGGTGTTAAACTTTCCCCAACACTTTCAATTTTGAAAGTAAAACATTAAAAAGTACAGTTTCTTCGCCATGAAATTCCAAATTATTACGCGTTTGGTGATCGCTTTGCAAATATAATTCACACCCTGTGTCCCAAAGGGCGGTCTAACTAAACTCCAACCTACATGAGGTCAACATTCTGCCCTCTGCTGCTTGTTCATGCAACGGCTTGAAATGGAGATACTCGTCACTTTTTTTCTTGTCTCGCCCACTTTTCGAACAACCTAGACTTCCACTCCTGAGCTCTGTTGGAAATGTGCTTGCTCGTAGTGTACATTCTGTTTTATTAAGAAACTGTGTCGGTCATACACTTCTTGAAAGTATACTGTCTGGCAATACCACCAGTCTTTCACATGTGTTTAATATTCAATTGTCTTCGGCTGTTCATTTGTATGTTACTCAGACCAGACGTTTTTGTCAACTAATTATTGGTACTTATCATTATACCTGTTTGGTATTCCACCGTGCAAACTGAGTTTGTACTGTCCTGTGTGTCTTGCATATTTATTGTGTGTTCTGTATATCTGGAGACTACCTCGAGTAGCTATTCTTGATATCCATTGGACAGTCCAGTTCCTTTTGGAAGTAAATACGTAAACTTCTATCTGTCTATCCATCTATCTATCTATCTATCTATCTATCTATCTATCTATCTATCTATCTATCTATCTATCTATCTATCTATCTATCTATCTATCTATCTATCTATCTATCTATCTATCTATCTATCTAGCTATCTATCTAGCTATCTATCTATTGCGCGCGCGCGCGAGAGAGAGAGAGAGAGAGAGAGAGAGAGAGAGAGAGAGAGAGAGAGAGAGAGAGAGAGAGAGAGAGAGAGAGAAATTGACATACATAAAACAACCCGATTAATATTGTCACCTTTGAACCAACTAATTTCAGTTTGGGCACTTCAGCGAATAATAATATGAATACTTGGAAAATGACTGAGAGAGAGCAGTCATCACCCTATTCCCCCAGTCCGAACTCTCTACTCCCCATAAGCACACCTGTCACTCTCTCTCTCTCTCTCTCTCTCTCTCTCTCTCTCCCTCTCTCTATACATACATACATACACACACACATACATACATACATACATACATACATACAGATTTGTGTGTGCTGGGAATATGCACAAGAATGTTGTCTTTTCAAAATACATGTATATTTTTTCGATATGTAGACCTGTCATTACTACATGGTAAAACCAACTTCGATAACTCCTTTGTTGCTTCCATTATTGTGCATCCAGGGCAAAACCTGTGTAGGTCTTGGACTTGTAAATCGAGCCTGATAGAGTTACATGGTAAATTGACTTAAATGCAGTGGCTTGTTTCTGACATTTTAAAGTTATGTTGACGCTGTACCTGCCACTTTGCTCAAAGATTACTTCAATGACAGTTATATTATCAATAGAAAATGGGGTTAAAACAATTAACTTTTGGCTTCTCGAGCACTTGTTAAATAAATTCTTACCACCATAGTTACAGTTCTGAGGCAAACCTTAATGAAATACCCCCTCCCCCCATTGTAGTTCAAGGGTTAAATGTTAAAGTGACACCCTTCGCAAACCCACAGATAATTAGGCAAATTTATTCCCTTCATATTACAAGAAACAGATAATGCTCCCCTATTTTTAATAGCCAGTCACCTGAGGCCCTGTATTCGTTGCGTGACTAACAGTTGCACATGCACCTGTCGGCGTATTAACTGGTCCAAGACCTGTATGTAGTTGTTTTGTACACATATCTTAGTCAGCAGAATACAACTCATTGGAAAAATGCTAAGAATAATTGAAAAAAAATGGGATAAACTGAATGTTACAGGACGGGAAAGAACTCATATTGTAGGTATTCTGCCAGTGATTAAAACTAAACAGATGGAATCAGTTGAAAGGCACGAGTGAGCTATACCCGATTGTGGAAGAGACAAGTAGATTACGCCACAAAGATGAGACAGACGAAGGGATTGCATAAAAGATATACAGGCTTATTGAGATAAGATACTTGCTTTCTTGAGCACAGCTTAGCTGTCAGCCAATCCAATTTTGAGTCTAATACCTTTTTTGCCAGGTAAACAAAAGCTTCCAAACATTATTGACAAGTTATTATCTTCTGCATGGATAAATAGTCTGGGGCGAATACTATGCAAGAGGGCACCTGGAAGAGGCTGGTCTCTCACAGAGCAAGATTTACGAGGTGGTTACTCGTTATTACGAATTAAAAAAAATACATGTATATTAAAAGTGTTAAAGCTGTTATTTTAATTATTTTAGTGTCATACCGAAGTGTCTTCAGGTTTATCTTTACATTATCATTAAACAAACCTATTGAAGAGATAATGCATTGAGACTATATCGTGTACATTATCCTGAATGTGTCTGAAGACAACCACATACTTCACACACTTGTATTATTGTCAAAATATGACATTTGATTGTTAAACTAAGCTGACATTGCCATTCAATTGTTCAACTGACAATAACCACTTTCCTACCACAGATTAAAACTTGAGAAAATTTAATTGCGTAGTCGCGGATATCACATTTGAAATAGGTTTAAAACCACATGTTAAGTCTAATTTTCGAAAGAACTAACAAGAAAAAAAAGCAATAAATAAATAAATAAATAAATAAATAAATAAATAAATAAATAAATAAATAAATAAATAAATAAATAAATAAATAAATAAAATTCATGACAGCATGTCCAAATGCAGTACAAAACAAGTCAAACAAGTTAAATTAGACACTCTACACTACGGCATGCTGCCTAGAAATTTAATTTTGAAAACGAATGGAACGCGGTTGTTACTATTTCCAAGATTACGAATGTCATTACGGAAAACACGATAATGCAAATTTCACAAAGGTAGTTAAGCAACTTGATCGAGATCTGACTTTGAAGCATACGGGAAAAAAGTAAATTGTGTAGCTTTCATAACTTGAAAACGAGATAATACTTAACAGGACTAAACGAAAAGTGACATTTTGTAGGATGTTTTACAGCATACGAGTAACTTTCAACACGCAAAACAAATGGTGTCACGCTAATCAGCAGCATCAAACTGTTATTGTTGGTTAATATGTAACCAAATTAGTCACAATTATTCCAACATGCATTTGGCAAGTATAAGTCAGGAAGGGTGAGAAAAAGGTCAACGATAGTGATTTTAGATACATATTTACGCTAAAATTAAGGAAAAGGGAATCAATCTTTTTGTCGGTAAATTGATCCTAATGCGCACTGCAAGACAAAAACGATTATCCAAACCTCCATTTTAAGTGGATGTAATTTGCATGAACCATCGCAAGTCAAAACGGACGTGTACGCTGGGATAACAATCGATCTTTATACGTGGCTTTGGGGCTATTGTAGCTGAAACATATCACAATACACTAATTTAAAAACACTGCTTTCTAATTGATTAGAAACGTCTTTCGTTCTCCTATTGATAAATACTGAAAAATCCTCTAAGTTTGTGCCTTTACACGTCGTGTCGTGTGAAAGGTCACACGTAGCATGTTTGAATGCACATACCACGCACTATGCATGTCCCAATCTTGCTGATAATTTTTTTTTGCCCTAGTCGGAACAAAATAAGATCGACAGCTTCTTACGTCAGGCTGATTTGACGCTTTTTCTCTCTCTGAACTTTGTTTTTGACATGTCGAATACTGCAAAATGCAAGAAATGAACGAAGCACACATTTGATACCAATGATTGCAGTCAACCAGTTTGAACGAGGAAGTTTTGAACTTTTTTTATTCAAAAATGAAGCATCAAAATCAACTTTCGTATTGGATTATTTTTGTTGCTACCCCGTTCTACAATCCTAGGAAAAATGTAATCTATGCTTATATATTCCTGGTGCCACCGAAATACAATTTTCAGCAGACGACATTTATAGCCAATTCATCGCTATTTTCTTTAGACCAGCTTATGCGGCAAAGGATTGATTACACATGAAGTACTCGATTTCCTTATCATAAACTCGCCCAGGTATACAGGTTTCCATGGCTACATATCTTGAAAATCCATTACCCAACTAAAAACCCGTACAACGTCCTGATGTCGTGGGCATTCGTCTGTTTGTGATTGATCAATCTTACGCAAGTGAGTGACCTAACGACGTTTACTTTGCACGCTGCCTCACATATCATCTGTCAGTGTTATCATAGGTTGTTGCCCAAATAAAATGCGACAGTAACCCTTTCTCCATTAAATCAGCAAAAAGAGCACATATATCAAATGTCGTCTGCTTCGATGGTTTCAGCTAATATTCCTTACAGTCAAAAACAGTTTGAATGCAACTTTCAGATGAAACCAGACAGATTGGCTTGATTTCGGGCAAAAGCTATACTTAGTGAAGCCGACGTATGCAGGTGCGTCGTGCCAGCTTATCAACAGCCACCAACAGTGGGCCACAGAAAGCTGTTGCATGCGAGTTTAAAGCTAGATTTTTTCCTCCGCCGGCCAAAATAGTCGATCTATATAAAAAATAACTCTGACAAGGCTTTTTTCAATAGTTTTCTCTGAAATGTTTGCATTAGTACGAAACCTCGAAAAGTGTCGAAAATGTAAATACGTGAACCAGAATGCTGTCAAGTAGTCCTTTCTTCAAGAAGATATTTTTTAAGTAGAAATCTTGATTTTGCAAAATTGTTCAATGCCTTTCAGATGTAAAACAAAGCTGGCATACAAGCATGGTGCAATACAATACAATAGGTCACTAAAAGTACCAAGGACCTACCTCTGATGGAAAGATATTTCAAGCTGCTCAATATTTTATCCGAGAAACCACATGATTTGTATTCCAAATAAGGAAGCATGTTTTCAACTATGTATATACCTGGGTCTTTGACATGGTTCTGTTTCTATTTAAACCTGTGTCATCAAATGTGAAAAAGGGCATGACCTTTGTTCTTAGGGTTTGTCGCCTTTAATTTTATATTTCATTTGTCCTATCTGCCTCCTACATCCCTTGTGTTTTGTATCTATTTTCTGGAGCACCAATTTGTCAGCATTACTCAGTACAATCTAACACGTAATCCAACATAATTTTATGTCTTATAAACTAACAAAAATAATAAAGTACATGATTTTCGAAAATAGAACTTGATCTTCTGAAGTCCCCCGTGTGCACGACGACCTCTGATGAGGTCATGTTCAGGACCTTCTGCAATTACATCACGCCCATGATCTTCTACAGTTGTTTCACGTACACACAATCTAGTCCATTGTTGTCACGTAAAGGACCTCCTGCAATGATGTCACATGGAGGATATTCTATATTTGTGTCATGTGTATGATTTTCCGTTGCATCACACTGAGGAAGGTGTGAGATAATGGTACAACATGGAATTTTATACAGGTATAGTACTTCCCATCACCCACACTGCCATACATCGTATGTATCATATTTTCTTTGTTTAATATGTTTCTTATATTCAAATTACACCCTATTATAAAGCATATCAATGGCACGTAGCAAAATAAAAACAAATAAATTGAACTTGAGACAACATTGGTATAATGCTTTTATTCTCCTCCTAAATCATGAAAATGGATAGCGGTGACCAAAGCACTAGTCTTTCATTATTGTCATTTTTAACACTCTATGACCTCATAATCAGCATGCACTAAAACACAAAGCAATACACATAACTGTAAAATTGCCACGTGTAACAATATATACATATATAAATATATATATATATATAAAAGTATATATATTACGTGTAACAATATATATATATATATATAAAAGTATATATGTTATATATATGAATGTATATATATATACATATATATATATATATTAAAATTCTCCTTCTGGTTATATATTATTGCGACAGCAGTTTTTTCCGGGATGAGTTGGCCAAGAACAGTTGTCACTTTGATGCATGCTATCTTGGCAAGGCGTGGAATAATAATAATAATAATAATAATAATAATAATAATAATTATAATAATAATAATAATAATAATAATAATAATAATAATAATAATAATAATAATAATAATAATAATAATAATAATAATAATAAATACATACATAATAATATTTCATCGAAACCCAAAACCCAGAGATGAGGAAATAATGGTACAACTAAACGCATCGAAATAAGCATAAACGTGAACATAAACGAAAACAAAAAATAGCGATACAAAATTCAGGCTCGAAAGAGAAATGAAACTCAGTCAGAAAATAACTAGAAAATACTGACAAGCTAAGTAAAGTGTCTTGACAAGTCTAAGAAGCTAACTACCTACATAAAGTATACAGAAAGGATTAAATACAATAAAACACTATCCCTGAAAGCGGGATGAAGAGGTAGGGGGCGGAGGGCCAAACCCGCCACCCAACCACTAACCACGAGCGGCCGCAGGCCGCCACACCGAAGCAAGGCAACACAACTTTCGTTCCCAGGCTTGAGGTCGCTGGGCCCAAAAGGCCGCCTCCATGACGTCACACTTTGAAACCAGATTGTCGCTGACGCCGTTTGAAAGAACCGTACTTCAAAGGCTCTTTTATTCATGTGATTGGCCAATAATTGATTGACAACCTCACCAAATGTTAAGGGACGGTGTTTACTACGTTTTGTACAAATAGTAGCTCAACTTGAGCAAACGGTATTGTTTCAGAGGCAAATGATCAACATCAAAGACCTTTGAAGCTTGTTTTCTCAGAGTGGAAAATAGGACGATAACCCCACTTAAGAATGGTTATTCCAAGAAAACAACTGGGCGAAATTTAATCCGGTTAATGGCTTTTGATTCTGTACAGCGATTTTCAAAATTTTGCTTCGTTCTTTCTGTATAAAATGAAGACAATGAACATCCTGGAAATCAAAGGGATTGAAATGTCAAACTTTGAGGATGGATAACCGAAAAAGTAAACCAATCTTTAAAAAAATCGCAGGATCGTTTTTGTTGCCAATATGTCAGGATCAAGATGCAAGTGTAATTATGATTTCATCACAAATAATTTATGACTATATCGATATTTATGGGGTGGATGCTTTGCGGTCAACTTTTAATTGTTTATTCAACAATTAACATCGAAATACGGAACATTTAAATTCTTCTGAGTATGACGATTACACACATATATGAGTCGTTACCCTAGCGTAAATACATTTTGAGCTAGGATTGATTAAAGTGGGCTTTATTTTTGGTGTCTTAGCTGTCGTTAGATTTCAGCTTTCTGTTTACATGATATTTAAATAGAAATACATTAAATCTAAGGATATTCTACATCCGGGCACTTCACAAACTGTAATACAATGATAATCTATTACATCATAAACTTTATTTCAAGTTGATTGCGTAGAATAAACATTAGCGCCAAAGCACTATCATCGGACAAGTATCAAAACACACATGGGAACGATATGTGCAAAGAAGCCATATATAATAGAATGTATATATATATATATATATATATATATATATATATATATATATATATATATATATATATATGTATATATACATGCAGTTATGCTCGAGAAGACAAATGCAAATAGAAAACAACCCAAGTGATATCATACCCTGCTTTGGGATAGAGAACACATTGACTGTGAGCATGAACTGGAGCCGAGTTGTCCGTAATTTCTAAATCAATGTACAAATTGTTACGGGGGGGGGGGGGCAGGACCTTTTTTGTGAACAGTGACTGGGTTTCCTTATTTATTATTTTTTTCGAACTGCGAAACTGAAAGAAATGCTTTTCGTTAACCTCATCAAACGTGATTCAGATATCAATAAATCTTTAACTCTGAATTTCTCTGTGAAAGCACGACTTTGTCCCATGAATGGGACAATTACCATTTAACTGCAGTTTACCGTAAATGTCGTTTTAACTGCAGTTTACCGTATATGTCGTTTTAACTGCAGTTTACCGTTGACTGTGAAAAGCGCAAATTTTTATCCGTAATTCATGTAATTGACCCCCTTGCTGCTGTCTTACAAGCAGAAAAAAACTTCAGACAGTTTCTTTACACTTTAGAAATTTTAGAAACCTGTCTGTAAAAACTGGCTTAGAATTGTGAACTTACCACCAAATAACTTACTGTACGATGCACATTTATGTAATATCACATTGGAGGAGAAAAGCACATGGTTGCAAACTGTTAAAGACAGCCTTTATTCTATAAATTTACGACACCTTTGGGAAAATTGTGGAAACAAAAGTAGATATTTTCCCGAAAATGTAATTAAAAGCGCCAACGTAAGATATTTCGTCAACAATGGAATAAGGCGATGAATAGTAGTAATGGTTAAGATAAAAAGCTAAGAACATATGATATGGTCAAGGAGGAGTTAAGATTTGAAAGTTATTTACAAGTTATAAAGGATTTGGAGAGAAAAAAACAAACCAAAACTTTGCAAGGTTAAGGATATGTGCTCACCACTTGGCTATTGAAAAAAAGGAAAATATTTATAAAAAAGGGGAAATACAAACAACCATCAAAATTACTATTTGAAGAAGGAAATGTAACGTTTGCAGTACCCTTGAGGACGACCTCACCTTTAAGTCAATGATCAATTATTTCATGAACCCAGGCAAATTCTATTCCAAAAATCATATGATATTTTTCTTGATTTTATCGACCATTCAGATCTGGAGAAAAGAAAACACAGGACTTTGAAATTATAATTATTCTAGGTATAGTTATAAAAGCGTGTATACAAATTCGGGGAAACTCGTTGTAGAAGTACCCTTTATATATATGCATGCATATCACTGGTGTTAACATTTGACATCATCATAATTGGCTTAGTTTGGCAATCGCCACATTACTTACCACGTGGTATTTGTGTGTGTGTGTGTGTGTTTGTTTTTCCAGGATTTCTTTCTTTCTTTCTTTCTTTCTTTCTTTCTTTCTTTCTTTCTTTCTTTCTTTCTTTCTTTCTTTCTTTCTTTCTTTCTTTCTTTCTTTCTTTCTTTCTTTCTTTCCTTCCTTCCTTCCTTCTTTCTTTCTTTCTTTCTTTCTTTCTTTCTTTCTTTCTTTCTTTCTTTCTTTCTTTCTTTCTTTCTTTCTTTCTTACGACCACACTTTTTTCCGGAGTTTTTCGTGGACCATATGGTTTCGAAAACCACCAAACTTGCCATGGTGACTGACCTACCGGTGAAATTGAGCACCTGGCTTCAAATTGTCATGATGTTAAAAATTATGCAAATTAAGGGCAATTAAAATTTTAAAACCTCAATATCTTCCAAATTATTGCAGAGGGACACAAAGTTTTACCTTAAACATTAACCACAGAAAAGAATTTTAGATATGATATCACGTATCACAAATTGTCGCTTCCTAACAAGGGCTGCAATTCATGTTCAATTCATTTCATTTTATGTATAAGCTTTAACATGTTTAAACACCAAGCATCACTTGAAGTTCAATGAATTGCAATTTAAAACACATTAGATACAAGATGGACAAATACAATACATTAATGCTCTGTCTAGTCTAAGTAATAAAATAAAATTACGCATATATTTTATATACATGCATAAACAAAAGTAAAAATTATGACACTCTGATAGCAATGACAGCCACATAAACAAAAGTAAAAACTATGACACTCTGATAACAATGACAGCCAATGTGCAACTGTTAAAGTTATGTACATTTGTGGCAGATTCAGTTTGATTTCCCTTTATATAAATTCAACTGCCAGGCTGTATGCTATAACACAATGTGCACTACTAGAAAGAGTTGTCAAAATATTACTTATCAATCAAGGGGTTACTCGCTGTGCATAGGATTTTATCTGTTCAACTTAAACAGGTAGAAAAATTTTGATGTGTAAATAATGGGATATTTTCATCCATGTTGTCTAATTATTATTATATGCAGTGCTTGGTAGTTATTTATCATCACACTGTAATGGGAAGCCTCCTTTCCAAGCTAGTACTTTAGAGAACCTGCATTCCAAGTAGAACAGAAAGCCTCCATTCCAAGTTCAGTATAGGAAACCGCCACTCCATGTTCCTTTAAATCACTCAACACTACGAATAACTGTGATGTCTCCACAGCGTGCCTGTAATTAGGATATGAAAGAAATTTATGACCAATAAATTGTGTTTCCAAGTATATAATGAAAAGTTTTTACCAGTGTGGAAATAAAAGTGAGAATTAATGGTGAGTAAAATGGAAACATACAACTGCAACCACAGATACACCTCAAATGTAAAGGGTCTGCAATGATGCTGTGTGTCACACGCTTTGGAGCGATCCATAATGAAAGAGAGGCAAATTGATCTGCATAGTAAACAAAAAAATACACGTACAAAAATGGCATGACGGTTATCTTAGCAGGAAAATGATGTTGTGACCAACCTGCCCCCCTCCCCCTTCCTGCACCCACACAGCTGTACAAACATGGATATTCAGTGCTGAGGACCCAGTACAGTGCCCCATGTAGCTCAGTCCACCACTGTGAGGCAGGCTTGCATATTCAGTGGACCGTGTCAAAACCTGATCTCCATCTAATCAGCAGTGAGCAGAACTATTTTGTGGCCACACTGAACCCAAACATGCATTTACCTTAACAGGGTTTGAATGGTGATTATGAGCTTTTTACATAAAAAGTATTGAGTTATAGGATTGTTCCATCAAATACTTCAAGATGCGAATATGACTTGATATCATATATAATTCTTGATTACAGTCTGATTTATTTTGTGTGAATGCAACAAACCATTTTATATTCAACACAATGTGTCCCCCTTTTCGCCCTTCCACAAGAAAAATTCAGACAATTAACATGGCAAAAAAGCCTCAAACTTGCCATATATAGTTGCACTTCTAGAATTTGTTCGAGGTCCATTGGCAGATGTCTCAAATCTACATGTGTAAGTTAGAAATTTGTGTCTATCTGCAACAGTTTAGAAGATGTAGAGCTTTAAAAATTTTAATTGCCCCTAATTTGCATAATTTTAAACATCATAACAATTCCAAACCAGGTGCTTAATTTCACTTGTAGTTGAGCCATGATGGCAAGTTTGGTGATTGTGGGAATAACGATGTCCTGGAAAAACTCCGGACAAATTTGGTCGTAACAAAGAAAGAAAGAAGGAAAAAAAAAAGAAATAAGGAAAGAAAAAAGAATTCTTGGAAAAACAAAATATCTGGGTTTGCACCCAGACATAATGAGGTTTTCAATAAAGTACAGAGAATCTCTTCCTGTTCATGCAAGAACAGATCTGTTCCATGTTCCTACTAGTGCTGGACAGAGCTATCAGTGCACCATGACTGAGACTGGTGTCCTAGCTGGTGTGTTTTTGAACAGGTAGTTGGGTGACAGCATCTGTTAAAATTTTTTCATATAATAAAGGAACACAGACAGTTTTGTATTGCATGCATCCACCTGAATTATTATATGTATACACTGTACATGTATATGTGCATGTATGAATAAAGAACATGTACATGCACATGTACTCATCCATACTGCCCAGAAGGGCTGACCTTCTCAGAAGTGACACTTCTGTCTTGTCCCAAGGGTGCCCATTGTACAGGTTTCACTGTATGAGTAAACATTCTCTCTCTCTCTCTCTCTCTCTCTCTCTCTCTCTCTCTCTCTCTCTCTCTCTCTCTCTCTCTCTCTCTCTCTCTATCTCTCTCTTTCTCTCTCTCTTTCTCTTCCTTTCTTTATGACCAAGTCCGTCCGGAGTTTTTCTCAGAGACTTTTTCCGAAAACTACCAAACTTGCTATGGTGACTGACCTTACCAGTAAAATTGTGAAGTTAATTTGGGAAGAATGGTCATGATGGTTAAAATTATGCAATTTAGGAGTAAGTAAAATTTTCAAGGCTCTATTATCTTCCAAACTTTTGCAGATAGACTCAAAATTTCAATGTGCATATATAGGTTTGTGACACCTGCCAATATAATGGACAGTGTATAAATTATAGCATTTCAAATTATGCTAATAAAGGGATTTGAAAAGTTTAAAAGTTGAATATCTCCAAAACTATTATACAGAAGGCATGATCACTTAAATTTGTAAGTTTGTGGCAAAGCCGCCTCCAATGAGCCATGAACCAAAGTTGTGTGATTTTAGTATATGCAAATTAGGTGAAAATGCGAAATGTAAATCTTGAATAGCATCCAAAGTGTTATAGATAGAAGTTTAATTTCGACTTCGATTTATGGGTTTGTGGCATAGCCAGATCCAATGAACTATAAACCAAAGTTCTAGGCTTTCAATCCATGCAAAGTAAGCAAATGTACAAAATTAAAATGTTGAATAGCCTCAAAACTATTAGAGACAGCAGTTTCATTCAAACTTCGCTTTATAAGTTTGGTGACATGGCCACATCCAATGAACCAAGAACTAAAGTTGTAGTATTTTAATTTATAAAAATTTATGCTAACACACGAAGTTTAGATTGTGTTAAACAATAGCAAAGTGTAGCATTTCAAACTGTTCTCGTTTTAAAGGCACCCAGACAGATTTTTTGTGAAGCAAATCTTCTGTTCTAGTTTTTGTTTCTACTGTTTCTTGGCAGAATGCCGTATTGTTTGTTGATGTATGGTACAGTCAATAAAGTTCATTTCATAAAAGTGTACAAAGGTGTAACAAACGTGCCACTTATCCCCACTGAACTACTTTTTTTCTTTCATAATCGGTTCATTTAATGGGGATGTGGACAAGTGGATATCAGTGCCGAAGTCCTGTCCATTCTCTGGTCAAAACATTTAATGGTAATAATAATGATAATAATGATGATAATAATGATAATAATAATAATAATAATAATAATAATAATAATAATAATAATAATAATAATAATAATAATAAAAATAATAATAATAATAATAATAACAATAATGATGATGATGATGATGATGATGATGATGATAATAATAATAATAATTAAAACACACACACATACACACACACACACACACACACACACACCAACTTAATTCTTAATTACTCTTGGTAATTTTTGTGGTCCCTTGTGAACTTACTCTGTACTTTTGTATGTACAAGAGGGATTTATATAGGGCCCCGCCCTGTTTCCCAATTGTGATGTAATAAAAAATATTTAAACCAACTTAATTTTGCTGGACCTGGGTCCTCGATTCCGGGACACACAGTCCCATATACATTACTTTGTATTGGCTCCCATGCAACCAATAATGTTGTTCATGGCTCAAGGAACCTTTCCAAAATCCGCGTTTGATTTCCCGCGGAGCCTCTAAAGGGAAAACAGGTCTAACTAGAAATTTACATAATATTTAAAAACTACAGCTTCTGTTTGTGTTTTATTTATTAAGCGCCTTCAGCCACCTATGATTTAAATTGGGAATGACGTTTGTATCTACAATAACTTTGAAGATATGCAACATTCATACTTTTCAAGTGGCCCCAATAGGAGATATGCATGTTAAGTTCCCGCCCCAAAGGCATACCTGATTACCTAGTCTCGCTTGGTGAGATTTAACGAGATACGGCTCTGTACATGTGGGGGCAAGTGGAATATTACTAATATTTTTGGAAATACAGAATACTTATTAAACGCATATGGAAACTTTTCTTATATATGGCTCGGGAAGTACCAGAAGAATACCAGTTTGGCATTTTTGAAGTTAAATTTCTCGAAAAAAGTTAATTTCGTGAGAAATGAGCATATGGCTTGTCTGTGACAGTTATGCGCCCCGCACGTCCCCCGTGATCGCCAATTGTCAAACCCGTGCTTTGTGGCGGGAAATTAATATGCATACTGCGTATTAGCATCAATTACAATTCTACAACTTTCGGTTGTAGTTCGCTGCATGCAACTACAGCACACACCTTTGCGTATAAGTTGGTATGGCTCCTCTACCTATAATAGAGTTTCAGATATTTAATGTTTTAACTTTTCAAGTGCCCTTAATTAGCATAAATTAAATTCCACAGCTTTTGTTGTGGTTCATTGGCTGCGCCTACATCACAAACCTATAAATAGAATTTTATATGGCATGTCTATCTATAACAGTTTTGCATATACTCAACATTTAAACTTCTCAAGTGCCTCGAATTAAAAACCAATATCAAAGTCTAACTTTTGTAAGTGGTTCAGTGGGTACGGCTACAGCACAAACCAATAAATGAAAGTTGGAATGGCATCTGTACATATAATAGTTTTGAAGATATTCAACATTTAAACTTTTGAAGTGCCCTTAATTAGCATTTTGCACTGGGGCATTACTTTTGTTTTCGTAATTCAGGCGATTTATGCAACCCTTGTGACGCAATTAATTGCAAAGTAGCATTTTTTTTGCATTGTTTAAGGTGTATAAAGTTACGAAAAGTAACCTTAGTTACATTCTTATTTAACTTTATTGCCAACATTGACAACGATAACCGAACCCGAACGTTTAGTGACTGTAAAAGCCGAACCCGAGCCGGGCTTCAATACTGAAACCCGGTAAGCTCGGGTTCGGTTGTTCGGGTTCGGTCAGGCTCTAATTAGCATAAATTGAAATTCTACAACTTTTGTTTGTGGTCCAATGGAAGCGCCTACATCACTAACCTTAAATGGAAGTTTGAATGCAATCTGTACCCATACTACTTTTGAAGAGAGAAAATTGTCGAACAAAATTGTACGTAAAAAGAAGAAAGAAAGAAAGAAAGAAAGAAAGAAAGAAAGAAAGAAAGAAAGAAAGAAAGAAAGCAAGAAAGAGAATGCCTGTGCTGGCACGCAGACACGAGTATAACGTGAAAATCCCGACCATGTATCCATAGAAAGGGGGTGGACTGTGCAGTTTAGATGCGAGGTACAAGGTTATTCGGTTCCAAGGACCACATCATGCAGATACACATTAGTCTTTGTCTATACGCAGAAGTACGGAATATATATATATATATATATATATATATATATATATATATATATATATATATATATATATATATATATATATATATATATATATATTCCTTGTCCATCATGTCTTAAAAAGTTCATCATATCTGTCTTAAACTTCATGTGTAATGTGACTAACAGTGAGACTGACAACCAAACGTATGTCCCTATTGCACAATGGTGAAAGATCCTCTCCAGGATGCCCCATAATAATTTAGTTCACCAGAAAAATCAAACCAATTGTTTATTTGCACATTTCCAACCTCTCTTAAAAATATTTGCAAAATCTGTCCATAACATTCTGCACAGTGTTACTAAAGGGCAAACAGACAAACAAAAATACGCAGGCAAGAACATAACCTTCCGTGCGGAGGTGATAACTTATTCATACAATGTACTTTATTCCACTTTAAATTTCCATTCATTCTGTCATAAATACTGGCAGGCCTTGAGCTGTTGCATGATTTTTACAAACAGTCATCATTATGGGAGGTAAAGAAGTGCCTGTTGATGATGGCATACTCCATTCTCTTTCCCTTTCTGTGAGGTCGTGCCCTGACATCAGTTCTCATTATGTGGCATTGTCGTTCTATCTGTCTACGTGGAGTGGTGTTCATTCTGATAGTGGCGTTTTAAGTCACAAAGTAAGTCAACTAAGAGGTTATATCAGCAGTATTTTGGCAATTAAACCAAAAGGACATAAAACAGAGTGTTCTATGGGAACACAATTTAAAACATGTAGTCCTGCCGTTTTTGCTGCACACGTTGTGGATTTCGGCTTGAAGCTGTAACCACCAATAAAAGACAAATACGCGTGTTTCAGTATAATATTACAAGAACTAAAGATGAAAGCTACCCCGGCTTATAGTGCCATAATCAGGGATTTGGGGTGGCTGTCCTTGTTGCTGGAAGCAGAACCGCGTATAACTAAATACTATTATTATCTCAAATACAAAGCTGGAGAGCAAAGAGTTTGTAAACTTGTTCTGGACGAAATGTTTTCCCGTTTTGAACAGGTCGTATTTCCTCGTCGCCACACTGCAGGGAAATACAAATACTACGCTGACATGGATTGGGCTATCAGTGCGACAGACGGTACTTGGCTGCCAAAGTTCTATGCTTTAAATTATGAGGCGGGAACCTGTTGTTTTTTGTTTTTGTTTTTGTTTTGCATTAGATTGAAAGTATGAGTGCTCTTAAAATGTACACATGTTTAGAGACCCATCTCAAAATGGAGAAATATTTACTGGATGTAAAGGATTTTCGTGGTGCTCAGTGTAAGTTCAGATCGTGCAACTCTACCTTAGGTCTCAACTCGTACCAGAAAAGTTGTGGGTACCGGTGATAGTATTTGTAGCCGGTGTGGCTCAGGGGAAGATGACACGTTCCACGTCTTCTTCACCTGTCGAACTTATGGCGATCTGAGGCAACTATATTTCGTTGACATAAAGCGGTACATTGTCATTTACAATGTTTCGTTCATCTGGCAACAATTTTGTGGCATCTTCCCTGTTAACAAAGCTAGGCTATCTGATGGGAGAGACCGCAATGGAGTTTGGGGAAAAAATATTTCAGGTTTTCGATGTGGCTGGCCGTAGGTTTCTGAAAAATGCTCTGGAGCGAAGAACCAGCTATTCAAGCATGTAAATCATGATGACTCTTTATGTGTTTTTTGTTTAGCGGTACCCGCATTTATAATGTATATCTGTATTGTATAGTTCACACGACAGATAGATGTGGATACCTTTCCTTGATTTTAAACATGTTACGGGTAAATGCGTTTTATTGTAAAAATATGATCTTGCTGGATGCACGATTGTTTTTGCCCCCACAATGTGTGCCCCTGTATAAATAAATAAACAAATACATTAATTAATTAAATAAATAAGTAAATAAATGAATGAATGAATGAATGAATAAATAAAAAGATAAATAAATAAATAAATAAATAAATAAATAAATAAATAAATAAATAAATAAATAAATAAATAAATATTGTTTTAACACATTTATCTTACGTGGTCCCTCCACGTGTTTAAGCGCTTCCGGCTTCTGAATCCAATGGAAACCGAGTGATCGGTCAGTGTTTTGGAAACCTCCATTCACTTGCGAGGCTCCGCGAGATATAAAACGCGGGATTTGCGAAAGGTCCCTGTTCAAACATACCTACCCGCGGAATTTTTCCCATCTCTCTCTCTCTCTCTCTCTCTCTCTCTCTCTCTCTCTCTGTCTCTCTCTCTCTCTCTGTCTCTCTCTCTCTTTGTCTCTGTCTCTCAAATCAGAAAATGTTTTTCAGGCATCAATCTGTCATTTCGGTTGCAGCAGATGATAATACAAACACCACACACTGTTTTAATCGCCTCGCTGATCGTTATAGGTGTGTCTTGTGTTTTTTTGGTTCAGTTACTTTCCTCCAGGCACATTGAGCACTTCGATGTACATGTGCCGCATCAATAATGATACACTTTGTTGAATACGGCACTATCGTCACAGACCGTTTTTTTTATTTTCGGTTGGACTATCAATATCAGAAATAAAGGTTTCATGATCAACACTGTATGTGCTTAGAACTTCCGATATTATTGTTGGAAAGAATATGTTCCCATATGCTCTCTACCTTGTTCCACAAATAAAAAGATAGAAAATTGGCTGTGACCATTATCGGCTCTTAACTAACACAGAATAGCGACGAAAGATGTTGCTTCAAAAACCGTTTGCGTTGGCTTTGTTTTAATTGGATTTGTCACAAGATTTGGAGACGCACGGCTAAAGTCAATCTGAAGTTACGGTCTGAGAACATGTTGTAAGTTTGATTTTTGAAATGAAACACCTGCGAAATTGCGCACTCCTCGGCAAAGCATTTGACCACATAAATCACAGCAAGCTGTAAAAAAAACTTGATAAAATGGAGCCCATACCATCATCACAAAGTGATACCATAGCTTCTTCGCTGAACGTAATCGAAGGGTCAAATTAAACAAAAGCAAGTCTGACTGGGCAATCACGAACGGCGGCATACCCAAGGTGCTTTGAGTGGTCCTGCCCCATTCGTATGGTCGGCGATCTCAAAACGGCGGTTCCAAATGTCAAATTCGTGGATGACACTTCATTCATCGAAACTGTCACAAAAGGTCAACCATATTGCCTGATGCAATCCTTAACTGGTCTAAAGAAAATAAGCTTGGATTAGACACCACAAAAATAAAAGAACTCCTTGTCTCCTTTGGAAAGACCCGGGGTCCCCCCCCCCGTCATGGATGGAACAGAGATCGAGCTAGTAACACAAACTTAAACTCATGGGTGTCACCATAGCAGCGATTTGAAGTGGGATGCCCATGTACGTCAAACAAACGCGAAGGCAGCAAAACGATTGTTCTATCTGAGACAAATAAATTATGCTGGATTCACTACAAATAACCTTTTAAGAGTATACAAAACATTGGTAAGAGCAGTCTGTTAATAAGCTTGTCCTGTTTGATCGACCAGCCTTCTTAAACATCCGTCAGATATGATTGAATCTATCCAGTCCATTGCCCTAAAAATCATTCTTCCTTGTGAATCAAATTAGATGGCCTTAGCTCTACACAATCTAGAAAAACTGTTATTCAGACGAGAGCAAATGTGCCAATCATTATTCCAAACAATGACAATACCTACCCACTGCACGAATTACTGCCGGATAAGAAAATAGTAAATTATAACATGAGAAACAGATATGATTATGAGCTTACAAAGTGCAAGACTAACAGGTATGAAAATGTTTCATTCCTTGGTGCAATAAAAACTACCAGGATAAATGACTTTATGACCATTGCCAACTCCAGGTGGACAGTCTGTGATATATACTTCTGCCACAAAGCTTTTACGTCTATATTATTGTTTTAAGTACATGATATTCTATATTTGCTATTTTAAGTACTTTCACCCACTGTTTTAAGTACATGATATTTTATATTAGCTTTTTTATGCGCTTTCAGCCAATGGCTGCCAACAATAAAGGCTATCGTAAAAATAAATCCAAGTATCAGCAAGCCAAACTTGAAGCAAGTGGGTTTTCCATTGCACGCTGGTCATGCAGCTGCTGCCTTGGCAACCCCTGTAGCATGACCTACTATATGATGCAAATATTAACTCGTCATGGTCTTTATCGGTCGGTATGGAATGAGTCAATATTTGTTAGCCCGGGTTCAGAATAAAAGGTTTGAAGTTGACACCCGTAGATAAAAAAGTACATGTTTTCATGCCACGTGTACCTGGATGGTCGCTATGGGTGCCGCCAGAGGAGTGCCTTTGTGCAGCAGTGCATAAAATTCTGATTAGCCTGCATGTAGATTTTAGAAGTTTCAAAATTTATAACCTCCAAGTAGGTGACCCAGTCACACATCGATGACTGGTTTGTCCCAGCACTTGAGCTTAATTTCACATATAGTGACACTGTATTTGCTGTTGCAACGATCAAGCAGAATACTAACCTGGTCTACTTTTCTTATTCGGGTGTTTGCAGTTTATCCCCGAGCGCCCTGGAGCTTATTAACATAAAGAGATTTTACATGACAGCTGAAACACTTTCTGATAAAAAAAGGAAGAAAACAAACTGCATTGTGGCAAGGTGTAAGACTGTGTCAATGTGTTTATCTGCTCGATCTGAAAATCTGCAATCATTTGTAACGCTTTCATATGCAGTAAAGAAGTCGGGATAAAAAGTACCGATATCAAATTTTGTGCAGGCCAGTTGGACCCCACTGCACCTCAATACTGCGTGCTCTTCGTGACCATTTCTTTGTCTGATCCCGGCCTTGTATCATTTCCAGGCCAACTTTTTCTTACTCTGCATCGGACTGTAAACTTAGCTTTCATGGCTATGGTACGCAACTCCAGAATAATGCGTCATAATTGCAACAGTTCGTATTCTTAGCACCCCATGTTTAACCAATGGGACCGCCAACATTTTTCGCCTGAGTATGAACCAATGAGTGACAGGGAGTGTTCCAAAAATACCAAGCTGATGCACTGTTATTAGAGAAAAAATATCTATTAAAAAGTTCTTCAAGTTGGTGTTGTTTGTCTGAGTAGCATTCAGTATTTAACCTACACTACACAAAAAGCCCCGGAATTTTTAAGCAAGCAGATCTCTGATATAGCATATTTATGACATTAGATCATCTTTGAAATTTACAGCCACCCTTGGATGGG
>OZ026617.1:15173947-15213947 GCA_964020975.1 Hermodice carunculata
CTTGTGAAAAGTAGCAAAGTATTATTGATTCCCGAAAACTCAGGTTGGAAAGAGAAATGGAACTCATTGAGAAAAAAAAAACTACAAAATAATGACAAGCTAACTAAGTAAAGTGTACAGAAAAATCTAACAAGCTAACTGCATAAAGTATACAGATAGGAGTAAATGTTATAAAATACTATCCCTAAAAACGGAATGAAGAGGTAGAAGGCGGAAGACCAAACCCTCCATCCGTGCTCTCACCATGAGCGGCCTAGGGCCGCTCCATCGGAGCAAGGCAACACAACTTTCGTTGCCAGGCTTAAGGTCACGGGGCCCCAAAGGGCCGCCTCCATGACGTCACACTTTGAAACCAGGCTGTCGCTGTCGCCGTTGGACAGATCGCTGAATAGTGTTTTCCGTACTTCAAAGGCTCTTTTATTTATGTGATTGGCTAAGAATTGATTGACAACCTCCCCAAATATTAAGGGACGATGTTAACTACGTTTTGTACAAATATCAGCTGAACTTGAGCAAATGGTATTGTTTCAGAGGCAATTGATCAACATCAAAGGCCTTTGAAGCTTGTTTTCTCAGAAAAGATAATAAAACGAGAACCCCACCTAAAAATGATTTTTCTTTCAAGAAAACGCCTGGGCGAAATTT
Source organism: Hermodice carunculata (assembly GCA_964020975.1). Classification (NCBI taxonomy): domain Eukaryota; kingdom Metazoa; phylum Annelida; class Polychaeta; order Eunicida; family Amphinomidae; genus Hermodice; species Hermodice carunculata. The sequence continues at coordinate 15,174,593 of OZ026617.1, forward strand.
AATCCGGTTAACGGCTTTTGATTCTGCGATGTCTGAACTGCGAAAATGATTCAGCGATTTTCTATATTTGCTTCGTTCTTTTTCTATGAAATGAAGAAAATGAATATCCTGAAAATCAAAGGGAAAATTGTAACGTCAAACTTTGAGGATGGATAATAATAATAATAATAATAATAATAATAATAATAATAATAATAATAATAATAATAATAATAATAATAATCATCATCATCATAATAATTTATTGGAACACTACCCCTTTACACCGGGGGCACTACCGGGGCGGGGTAAACCCGTGGTGCGTCCAGATAAAACTTACATCGATGAAATGGACAAGACTTGCACTCATTGTCACCGTGATATGCCCACAAGGGCTCACAGCATGGACTAAAAGTACAAATGTACGAACAGAAATTCCGTTGCAAAGCACTGAAACATGAAAGTTGCAGGGGCTCCCCCGACGGGCTGGACCCACCCGAGAGACCAGTACTTGGGAAATAGTGATCCCTCGATTCACCCCCCCCCCCCCGCCTTATGGAAGACCCAGCAATCTTGCGTCCAGTCACATATAAAGTTCATCATATAATATTACCAGTACATTGCGCAAAGGTCACTGCTTCATAAATTTGATAAGAGGGGAGCGGAGGTTACAGTCAGGCACACATGCGTGTTTCTGGGTCAATCTAGTCTTAGGGGCCCTTACCAGGGCCTCGGTTTGGCATCGGGAGTGCCCATGTGACCATACACAAGCATGTGGGCCCGACTAATAGTATGGTATGCCAATTGATTAACATACTAGTAGGGTAATGTCTCAAGCGTGAGGAGATTAATGTTGTGTGGGCAAACGGATGAACTGCAACCACTGAAGTATTTGTTTAGTTTAACACTGAAATGAGATATACAGGAAGCCACTGGATATCATATTTCGCTTGCTGCTAAATTGAAATAAAACACATTTGAAACCTCTCTTGTAAGACCACCTCTAGGGATGACCAATTGTACTGTCTCAAGACAGGTGCTCTCTCATAGGAGGAAAATTAACAAGAAAAGTACTGTGCAAAGTATATTGAAAATGTGGTCTTTCAAAGAAAGTGGTCTCTCAAGGCAGGGAACCAATGTATTTGTATGGGGGGGGGGGTATATCTTGGTTTTATTGAGTTACAGTGTAATCAAGGGAAGCTTGGACACCTACAGATGTACAGACATGCAAGGATTTTTTTGGGTTTTTTTTCATTTTTTTCTTTTCTTTTGTTTCTTTTTCTTTTTTTCTTTTTTTTTTTTTTTTTGGCTTGTGTAAGGTTATTTACCTGACAACACCTTTTTGGTGGTTTTTCTCTGTTGATAAATTATATCCTGATGCTTTGTACCCAGCAAAACAATGTTTTCTCAATTAAATTATCAAAACACTCACATATTTTCCATGAAGGACCATCAGCACGATGGCATCTGTTTACTAGTATCCATGACACTTAGAACCAGTTGCCCATTTAAGCCAATCAGATTGTCCGATTTGGGTCATGTGACCGTCCCCCTTCAACTTTTATATCACATATTTTATTGTTAATTTCTGCTGCAAACCAATTATTTCTTTACTTGTATTGCTCTCATCTAAGGGTCAGAGTTGATGATATATAATTTTGAGGATTACAGACATTAACATGTAAAGATTACAGCAAAAAAGTTGGGCCCCAACACAGGGTAAGGCTAAATCTGACCCATGGAAGCCTGTCTGCAGTGTGATTTTCATTCAGAATGGAAACATAACTGTGACTGGGGAGTCAGTTACACATCTGGATGTAATTACTGACCACAAATATGCACCATTGGGCCATGGGACCCAGGAGGGATAGGCCTGGAAGAGGATGAATGAGGGAGAGTTCAATTTCCAGATTTTCTGTTGGGGAGGGGGGTCGGTTAAACTCGAATTTCTTTAATTGGAGTTAGCACACACAAGTGACTCTTATGTATATGTTAGATGAGTTTGTGGTCCATGTTTTAAAATATTTCTGAGCCATTTATTTTCAGTCTTCCTATGATTTTAGCTAATTTTTGCTGATGGGGGCCTGTCCCCTGTTGAAATGGGGGTGGGGTCGGATTTCTTGTTGCCTCGACTTAGGGGTGGGCCAAAATGGCATTTAACCCCAATTTTATGAAAGTAGACTTGTCCTCCAGTACAGAAATACCATACTTGGTGATTCCATATCAAGATCTATAAGGGGTGTATGTCCCCAGAAAGTGACCACCCTTCTTTAGAAATATGGGAAAATGAGGTCATCTCAGACTCCCCTGCTCATCAAGCTAACAAGTGGGCTGAGTGCAAAGGGGATGTTAGTTATGGGCACAGTAAATATCTAGGTCTCTAAATCTTCAAGGGATTCGGGTTTCAAAGAAAGTCTCCAGCAAGTTTAGCTAATTTGAAAGTAGGACACAGTGGAATTTTTAGGGGGTACCCCTTAAACGTGAATGTTTGAGCTGCCTCTCATTGGGCCTATGGGCTGACCCTATGGATATTTTTTGGATGAAATGAACATATCAACTCTCAAAAAGCATCAGACATTCATAGTTTATGCTTTCATTTGGTAAATTACGGATTATATACAAAGATAAAAGACTGGGGCATGAAAGATGCATATGTTGCCTTTGTGTCCGCCATATTGGATTTTTCTGGATGCTGATTGGCTGGCTCAGTATGGATACACTTTGATACCAAGGATGTTCACAGTAAGTGTAGACTCATTATCGGGATGTGTGTGTGACTGTTAGAATAGCCTATGATACGGCGTCATTGCTTTAGCACTGTGCCTCGGTAGGACCAGGCTCTTTTCAGAAAATCTTACATACCTTGTCAAACTTTTCATTCGAAAGAAAAATGATCGTTTTTATACGGAAAGACTAACTCATAAAATAATGCCATGTCGGAAAATCTTTTAAGCCAAGCTGACTCTCCAACCGCCCAAAACAGTCTTTCCTTATCTCGTTTAGCACTTGGCATATGAAGAGTAGGTGGGCAATATCTACTGGACCACAGTTACATAGTTTACACATTCCGTCCGATAGACCCCAGCGTGCCTGGTCAGCCTGAATTCCCAAGCAGCATGTACGAGCCTTGAACTTTAATCTAGCCCCTGCAAAATCGGATATGTCGTATAAATAATTTTCGAAAAAGACGATGCTTTAAATTCTATATAGTATGAAAGTGAAGCTTTAGCATCTAGGTTTTCCCGAAAAGTGTTTTTATATGAGTCTAAGCTTAAGCGATAGAATGAGTCTGGTAGATTGGGATAGGTTCCAAACACCCCGTGATCCAAACCAACTCCTGTCAATATATTTTTGATTTCCTTAAAATAGCACCATGTGTTTGATCCGCTGTCTCTATGATTTATTTCCATGTCATCAAAGATTCTTTTTCATAGTCTGGATTGATGAATTTGGCACTTCATCCGGCTGAAATAGTTTACCCTGTGTCTATTTAGAATGATATTACATGGCAGCCATCCGAGTTCTCCTAAAGTAGCTAAAATAGCAGGGGTGGACTTCACCCGCAGAAGCGCCCGTGCTACCGAGTATTGCTTGATTGTATGGCATAGACATTTTGTTTAGTATTACAAAACCAGACCGGACAACCATGTGACAAAGAGGGCAATATGACATTTTTCTAACAGAAAAACGAAACCAAACATAAAAAATCGCAGGATCGTTTTTTCTTGCCAATATGTCAGGATTAAGATGCAAGTGTAATTATAATTTTGTCACAAATAATTAGTGACTTATATCGACATTTATAGGGTGGATGCTTTGTGGTCAACTTTCAATTGTTTATGCAACAATTAACACCACAGGCACCCAAATATGGGATACATAAATTCGTTGGAGTATGACGATTACACACATATATGATATGTTAGCCTAACGCAAATACATTTTGAGCTAAGATTGTGTAAAGTGGGATTTATGTTTGGTGTCTTACATGTGCTTAAGAGGTCTCACATAGCCACACCATGCTCATGCTTGAAACGTTTTCCTTTAAACTTATCGAAATTAGAAAACGATTTGCAGTGGCAATATTTTTGTGTGGACCGAAAAATATATTAGGCAATATGTATCGTGATTTATGCTTAACAGCCGAAGATACATATATATTAAAATCTTAGGTCTTGGTGCATGTAAAAGCTTAACGTCTGTGTGTCTATTAGTGTTTGGTCTGTGTTTCATTGATCCCTGGTCTACAGGATAATCTATCAATGACATTGGAGAAATCTACATTTGGTTTCTTTTCTTATATCAACAAATCTAATATTAGGTCAGATCACTAGACACTTGAATTAGGTGTAAATATACACAAGTATTGAGCTGAATCATTGCATGTGTCTCAACTAATATACTCAGTGCCGCTTATTCCCTCCTGTAGATCATAGATCATTGGATGTAACTTTTTCCGAATAAAAATTTTAATTTGGTTAATTTTAAAGCTATGCAAATAACACTTGTATCTTTAAAAGAGCAGGGTAAGTCCTCCATATTAATTATCAACATCCGAAAAGGACAGAAGCTCTCGATCAACCTCTAGATTTGTCAGCAGATTTAATCCAGATATTAGCAGATAAGTGTAAATATAATACCCTCAGTGCGACGCATGCATTCATTATGTGATTTCGAGCCGTTGTAGTTAATTCATGTGCAGGAGGTCCAATCTCGACCCGATCCGATCCGATCCGAGAGACTTATTTCTAGCTCTCAACTATACTAGTGCTCCATGACTGGTTTATAAAAGGCCCTGGTATGTGTTGACCTGTCCACGAGGAATGCACGTGATAGATCCCTTGCTGTTTGTCGAGAACAATAGCTTCATTGTAAATGCGAAGTATCAGAAAGTGAAGGTTCTGCGTGCAAAGTTTTGCTGATCACATCGGTGTGTCAGAACTTTTGATCACTTGTCTTGCATACTCAATCTGGACGTTGGCTGTCTCCAGCGATCAAAACACAAACGGTAAAGACATTGAATCAGAGGGATCCTATCAGATGGGAAGGTCCACGTGCTTCTGCATACCACCACTGCAACGAACAATTCGAAAGAGAACGCTGAAGTAGAATTGGCAAGATAGGCACTTCAGGGATGAAGTGGTAAGATAAGCAAGATATCGTACTATCCAAACAAGAAAAAGCACCGCTCGCCAGTGTGCTATGGTAAATTATTTACTGAAGAGACACGAGTATAATCTTGAGTTGCAAATATAATGCCACTAAAAACTGAAATGTTGCAAATGTCGAAGTTGGGAAGTAAGCAGTTTCTAATATTCTCAAAGTCCCCAACTAAGAATACCACCTGTTGAGGTAATTCATTATCGGACAGTCTCTACAAATAGGCATTGTGGTGGTTTTTGTGCTTGGACCATATCATGTCATTAGTTGCCTCATGGGTTTAATGCAATGGTATGCAACATGAGGAACCTCAAGGTCCGAATCTTGGCTGGAAAGGGTCAAGGTTTATAACTAATTCAATCCGCGTAAAAACACATAAACTGCCCCTGTTGTCGAGATACGCTATGGCATTTAAGGATCACAAACGAGGAGGTATTGTGAGGACGTGCAATTTGGCGACGATGTCGCTCCAGTTTGCAATTGGTACTAAGTTAAGTACTGCGTGCAATTACACACGCGCGAGCGTGTGTGTGTGTGTGTGTGTGTGTGTGTGTGTGTGTGTGTGTGTGTGTGTGGGTGTGTGGGTGTGTGTATACATATCCATTATGTGATTGCGAATTATTGAAACTCAATAACCGACAAAACCTAGAGTCAAATTTGTACCACAAAACCAAGAGACAGATTTTTGCAAACTAATGTGTCAACAAATTCAAATAACTTTTCAGTACGTGGAATACGTACAAAAACTATATTTATAAAAGCATTATTTACAGACGAATGTCGCATTGGACCATACAATATTTTGCGTAATTGTGTCCCAATTGCGGTAATCACAATTGTAAAGACCTTAACTTTTTTGTACAGCCCTCCTATAAGGCATCCTCTAATGTTACCAAAAACATACACATGTGCAATGGTGCTAGACATTTAAGCTGATAGTCATTTCTTGATGATATCATTAGAGGAGTCATGGCCTAGATATGTTCATAGGCCTGCATGGTGATTATATCCATGGTTACTCGCTTTTGCGAGTGGCTTTTGTGGTGAAATGTTAAATTCTGGATCACAGATAGTTTGAAACTTCAGTGCTGTTTCGTGCAAGCAATCGTATGATAGTATACACGATATGGTAACATACAGTGATTTTTTTTCTGTGCTATCCAGGGGTATCTCCCACAGCCGTCGCTGCATTCATGTATCGGTATGCGTAAAGTGTACTGAGGAAACATGATGCATTCTTCCTTGAAAATACTGCACTTCAGACACGGGAAGCTCGCAGTACAGATCACAACTGACGCCGTGCTGACCTGAAAATATCTATGATCGTTGATTCGAATTATTCAAAGAATAAGGCATTTTTAATAACAGCATATCTGTGCCAGAGAGGATAGAATTGGTTTCCATGGACGTCCTTTGGGCAGTCTGGGAATATTGCATCGAAAGCTCTCCGATGATAACTGTTAACTCAGCCTCTGATCTTGCCGTCAAAGCGTTAATGCCGTGTTCTAATAAGACCAGTCTTTAGTAACGACTTGCCCATGTACTGTTTTATTACTGACATATCGGCGAAAGGTTGCAATATAAATTTAGGTGATCTCAAAATAAATACCTGTTGCATATGCATTCCCGGATATTCCAAGTTTTGGACCTGTAAATCAAATCTATTAGGGTTACATGCTAAGTTGGCGAGATTCGCAGGCTTGTCTCTCACATTTGAAAGTTTTGTTGAAACTGTACCTGTCATTTTGCTCAAAGTTTACTTCAATGAGAGTAGTATTATCAATAGAAATGGGGTCAAAGCTAATTAACCTTTTTGCTACTCGTGCAGTTGTTAATGCTCACCTCCATAGCTGCAATTCCGAGGAAAAATCTCAATGAAATCATAGCTAAACAAGATTTCTGGTTCAAGGGTTTCTTGTTGAACTGACACCCTTCCAAAACCGCAAAAATCAGGCATATTTATTCCCTTGATATGACACGAAAAAGATAAGATTTTCTCTGCTCCCTTATTTTCAATAGCCTGTCACCCGAAACTCTGTATTAATTTCGTGATTAAAAGCTGATACACCTGTGGATGACCTGAAACACTTGCACAGTCATGCTTATTAACTGGTCCAAGACCTCCACTGTGGGTGCATTTTAAGACGCACTTTTGTTGGTTTCAATAAGCAGGGCCAAGTGTAACACCACTGATATGCGAACAGGTAGCAGTTATATTGGTTTTATCTTTAAACAGAGCTAAGTTTAGCACCAATAACACACATACAGGTATGAAGATTGTTAACTTTGGATTAAATATTTTGATCTTGAGCGCGTGACCCCATTGATAGCAAGTGTACTAATATACTGCCAAGACACATTTTTCAAGTATGTCAAACTAACTTCACTTTGCGTCTTAAAATACTGTATTTTTTCTTTGTACCTTGGGCAAGGGATAAACATTTTTGGCTGTTGTGCGCATCAGTCTGCTTCATTTTGTCGCAGTGACGAAGACAGATTTTTTTGGGTGTATGGTAAAAAACCGCCCAAACTATATATATATATATATATATAACAAAAACAAAACAAACAAACAAAACGGCACAATTCAAAATATCTTCGTCAGTTACGGTTAAATCTGTCAATGTTGAGTTCTGACCGAATCGAGAACTTCTCCTCGGTGATTTTTTAAGCGCATTGCACGAACAGCATGTCGAGGAAAGTTGTTGACCTGGACCATCTTAATGGAAATCTGAACATGTAGGCATGCTGGTACTCGATTGAAAGGTCGGTTTTCAAAGAATGTGAAAATACTGTTGTTACGTCAATTGCCTGCAATCGACGTTTGTCGGTATTGGCCATGAAAGAGTTAGAAATCGTTCGATCTACTCTGTCCAATCTTTCGCCGCAAGCGTGTACTATTTTGAAATCCATCACTAAGAATTACAACATTATGGGCAGTGTACGGTGAAAATTGAATTACTCGAGAGACTCTGCACATTCCATTACATCGTGCTTGCTGTTAAGTAATTACTTATGTCGTTATGCCTTTTATGCAAATACTCATCATGTCAAAATGCGTCACGTCTCGGCACTTCCAACTGCGTTTGATCCAATTCTGAAGAGTGTTGCCCCGCGTGTTGGTAAGCCATTTAGCTATCGATGTGCAGAATTTAATATTTATCACTACAAATAAAAAACAAAAAGAAAAGACAACTCCCTCGGATCTTTGCATCCAATGACTGCAACACCACATTTGTCCTACAAAGTCGAATGTTCTGAAATAATTCTATCATCATCATCATCATCATCATCATCATCATCATCATCATCATCATCATCATCATCATCATCATCATCATCATCATCATCATCATCATCATCATCATCATCATCATCATCATCATCATCATCATCATCATCATCATCATCATCATGTCTGTGTGCCACGCAGAAATGTTGTTTTCTGTGAACTCTTTCTTTCTTTCTTTCTTTCTTTCTTTCTTTGCAGGCAAATTTGCCTGACATTTCATTTGAAAAATATATGTAGAAACTCCAAACTTGGCACAATTATACTTCTATAGATGAAGTCTTGCCTCTATATAATGAGAGGTCATGCTTTCAAAATTATGCAAATAAGGGCTAATTAAAGTTTTGAATCTGTAATATCTTGTATACTATAGTAGTTGTGGTTCCGAGTGTATAGGAGTTCGATCATAGCAAGGCAAAGGTAATCTCAAATGTCAAGGTCATGTCAAGGTCAAAGGTCATTTTAGGTCAACATGTAATTTTCAAGGTCAAGGTTCACTTCAGGCAGAGGTCATCTCAAGGTCAAAGGCCACTTCCAATGGTGGCTTTCTTCTGGCCATAACTTGGTCAATTTTAATCCAATTTTGATCATCTTGGGCTCAAATTGTATCCATTGTAATACTGTACATTTTTGATACGTACATGTGACCTCAAAAGGTCATAGGTCAACGTCATTTGGAACTTTTTAAATTTCATCCAGCCAAAATTCGGCCAATTCCCATCCAATTCTAATCATGTTGGACTCAACTTGTAGGTATTGCAACACTGCACATGTCTGTAAGAACATGTAACCTCTTAAGGGCAAAGGTCAAGCTTATTTGGCCCTGTGAAAGTTTCATCTTCCCATAACTTGGTTAATTTTCATCTGATTTGGTTCATGTTGGGCTTAAATTGTGGGTATTGTAACACTGTACATTTTTGCAATTTACATGTGACCTGTAAAGGTCAAAGGTCAAGGTTATTTGGACTTTGAAATTTTCATCCAGCCACAAGCTCAATGGAATGTGAAGTACCAATGGACAAATGTTGTAGCATTTAATATTTACAACTTTTGAAGGCACACAAACAGATTTGCGTTGAAGCAGATATTCTTTCCTAGTTATTACTGCTACTACTACAACGACTTCTAAGATGATAATGATGATGATGACGATGACGATGACGACGACGTCGACATCGACGACGACGACGATGATGATGATGATGATGACGACGACGACGACGACGACGACGACAAATAAATAAAAACATCGATCGAACGTTGTACGCTCCCTCGCCGGATTGGTCATTGCCTACCACTAGTGGTTGACGAGAGGAGTTAGATAAAGTTTAATTTTACTATATAAGGTTATTCAGGTGAAACGATGTTAAATAATCTTCCCAAAATGTATTTCGGAGCCTCGTGCAAACACGCATGTGTGATGGCAGCTGTGCAGCTCTTTGTTTTGCATGTTCAAAGAAAAGAAAAGTGACTATTCGTAAAGAGACGATCCAAAATTGTGTCAACCTTCATACAACATACCAAAGGGCCAATCTCTGCAATATTTGCCATCACATCTCACACAAACTTCAGAACCTAATTTTGTGGAAAACAGAGTTTGGTACCTGAACTTGACCAAGGCAGACTCGAGTAAATGGCCCCTAAACTTATTTGAAGGGAGGCTTCAGTAAATCCACGACTTCGGGTTACAAATTTTAGTGGTGTCTCTACGCTTGCGCACTCTGGTTCTCATCGTATACATTTATAATTTTAATCACCATACATGTCGACAAATTATTCATACCAGAAGCTAATGCGCATTGCCTCAAAGCGGGTTTAATTCTTACTACGAGAGAAATCTGGAATTTAGCATAGTAATAAAGTAGAGTCTGGGAGACTGTTAGAAAATTTATTCAGAACCTCTCCGTAGAACCTATTCTGATGATAGGAGAGATCTATAACTTGCCTTGGTGCCCATTGGAATGCTAGGTATGAAAAGGCTACGATTGTCTTGATAGTGTGTGTGGGTTTGGAACTCCGAAAAGGTCATGCTACAGATCTTTCCGTGTAATTCTGAAGAAATATACATGCGCAATATAATACATACCATTATTAATACAGTTCCGTGATATTTCATGTGGTGCAACAGCACCGCATTCTTTGTGTAGTTCCTAAAAAAATCTAACTCTGCATGCTCCTTGTTCCCTGCAGTCACTGTATACGTCTAAATCTATATGTTAATACCGTGTTAGATGCACAAATTTAGAAAATTGAAGGTCTTGATTATAATGGCAAGCCGTAGGGAAAATATATATCTAGTATCTGTACTAACCTATGGAAAGCACGCCGAAATTGAAAGTCTGATTTACCCCTGGGAAAGAATTCCATATATATATTCACGAATCTTCACCGAAGGAAACACCAAGTGAAGCCACAGGCGCTTGTAACGTTCAGTCAGTCAAGTATTTGTGCTAAATGCTAATAGGCCTATACGGGAGGGGGTGGGGGTGGTGAGAGGGTGAGACTGGAACATCAGTACGTGCAATGGCCCACACAGTGCCTTATCTGCAATAAAATATTGTGTATTCACCTGTGCAGTCAATCATTTGTGCTAATAAGATGGGGGAGGGTGGACCAGAACCACTACGTCGTCAGACGGAGCTCCTGCACAGTATAGGGCTACTATTATTCAACACGAATGCTTGACTGACTGAACGTTACGAGTGCCTGTGAGTGAAACTGATTCTACAAATGAAGAAGTAAGGAATGACCACTTTGAACTTGTGTTTGCACAAAGATGCCTGTACAGTACGCGTGTTATGTTGCTTCATATGAAATTAAATTTCCGCAAATTTGCCAGTATGTAAGATGCACAAAATTACTGCGCTGAGCTGTACCGCCTGTATCAAACATATCAACAAATTTAAAATACCAAATTGTCAGGTGCTATCAATGCCTGATTTGTCAATAAAAGAGAAATCCAATAAAAAAAATACAAACAAACAAATGCGCAAATTTAGATCCATGAAGAGCAACACACAAACAGAATAAAATTTTACGGAAGGAGCTTCACAATATTAACTTGACACTCAATGGATTCAACAGCATGATCACCAATAATGAGGATATGAAATCCAGGCTATCTTGGTCGGGAAAAAGGTAGCCTATTTCTTAAATGAAAATGTTTTCTCCAGGCCAGCGCATGTATCATGGATGCTTCTACCAGGCATTTTATGCCTGCTGATTGGGACACGACGCTCCGGGCCATCCATGTGGGTCAGAGAACATGCTGTCATTGTTTCTGTGTCTCGTACGAAACCGATCGTGCACATTTTTTGTCAGGTAAATTTTTGTTTGATTCAAAGTAGCTCTTGGGACATTAATTCAACGAAATTATGTACAAGTTATCCGGGACAAAGGATACGCCAAGCAGACCCAAGTGGTCATTTTTTTTCAAACAGTATATTTAAATAAAAAGCGTAAAGGCCGTATTTATGGTAAGTGTTTTAGGTAAAGGGGTATTGTGGTTGGGCTGTAGTATATCTGTGATAGATAATGTATGTGTAAACAGTCAGTAATTGACTTGACCAAGTCTGCGCACATACGCAGCTGCGCTGAAAGAGTAGTGAAAAATATTGACTGTCAGACTGGGCTAGACATCTACAAGTCACCTATATAAGCTAAAAGGGCTCAAAGAAAGCCAAATCATCCCCATAAACCCACGTCTGGGATACAACAGTCCTATCAGCCAGGTGTGACAGGGAGAGTACACTGGGGTCACCAAAACTCAATGAATAGAGATGGCAACAAATCATATCATAAACACAATGCTGGAGTAACTGGAAACAACTAAACACGTCGCTATCACTGTAATGAGCAAGGTCGTCTGTCATGTCAATGCTAGTTTGATGAACTAATCACATGCAACCTGTGTGGTGGCTTTTTACCTAAACAAAAACACTGTGGAGAAGCTAATCAAAGGTAAAACTCGGCCTTAAAATACCGCAAGGCTGTGACTAGAAGATTGTTAGTCACACGAAGCACGGAGGTGTATGAGATCTCATACACCTCCCTGCAAGTAGTAACCTTATAACAGAAAATAGATTCAGTATCTTGAGCAAAGAGTTGGTAGCATGCAATGATAAGATTAGATTATATGTTCAATCTGTCTCACCTGAAATTTACATTTCTAAAACACAATAGAATGACAATTCAATGAATAGAATAGGAGTGGCTATGTATAGAGCTATGAGAGACTTACGGTAAAATGCAAGTTAAAAAGTTCCTTCAGTCAGGAATTTAGCCAAAAGCAGTGAATCTTTGGCACCAATTTACACTTACGAAGATGCAATGGAAACAATCACTTTTGAATGTCTGTGTACATCAACGTTGCTATTGTGTATGAAAAGATAGAGATATAAAGAAAACATCTGAAGGTTCTGAATGTATTCCATCAGATACACACGAATACCCTCAAATGCACAAAACGTCTTGAGAAATGAAACAAAAGTGAAGTCTATGGGAAAGAGAGCAAGCCGCCCCAATCTTCTTATTACACACTCAAATGTACGTGAGGTAGAAACAATAATTGAAGATGTGCATACTGGTATTTGGTCTGAAATTGAGACATGGCTTGACGGTACAGTAAGTGATGGTGATATTGCGATTCAGGGCTACCAAGCTTCAAAGCAGACAGAAACGGAAGGGGAGATGAATCATTATTATATGTTAAAAATTCTCTTAAGGTAAAGCATCGCAGAAACGTTTTTCCAGAAAACAAGGAAGTAGAGGTATGCTGGATTGAAATCAAATCATTGCATCGGCAGGCTATTCTGGTGTGTTCCCTATACAGACCTCCATTAGCAAATGAAGCTTACTATGACTCTATATTAGACAATATTACTCTGGTCCAGTCCAAGAACAAGGAAGTAATTATCCTTGGGGATTTACACAATGATTATAAGATAGATGAAGATTTGCATAGGAACCCTGTGTACCATATCGAAGATTTATTTGAATTGAAGCAGACCATTCAAGAACCAACAAGGGTGACATTAAACACCATTAGTATAATTGATCTCATTATAACCGATATGCCAGACAAACATGTACCATCTGGAGTCTTTAAGGTAACGCTAAGCGATCATCATATGGCATGTACAACAATCAGCATGCAGACTGAAGGTAAAATTCACAAAGATTTCACTTTAATGATATACTTTATTTCTTTCATGAGGATCGGAAAAATAGCCGGCGCCTAATACAAATCCCTCTCCTAGAGTAAATACAAATATATGGAGATAGGTATATATGCCATACAATACAGCTGAAGAAAAGACAAAAAGAAGACATAGTACAAAAAATTACCAGTAGAAAATGTATTGATACCATGTATCGAGGCAATTTGTTAGACAAGTTTAGCATTCTGTCAATACATTTGCATTATATACTTGAAAGGAAACGTTTGGAAGTGTAAATGAACTGCATAGTTGCCTTAGCAAGTAAACCGTTACACCCATATGATGCAATGTGAGTTCCATATAGTAGTAAATGCAATTTTTACAATTCCGTAATCTATTGAAGTTAATCTCTAGACTTTTGTTGATGATAATGTGAAATCCTTGCCAAAAGAATTTGTTTTGGGATATTATAAAGTGGTCACTGCAGTAAATGTTGGATCACAGTTTCACTTTCTGAGATTATAAGAAATTTGATGCAGATAAATTTATGAGCGATTCACCAAACTCTAATACTTTTACATAATTAATGGTATCTGGTGATTTGAGTGATGCTTTGATAATATGGACAGATGAAGTGTTACGTTTATGTATCGTGCACGAGCCGACAAAAACCACCAGGCGGAAAAATAGAAGAAACCCTTGGGCAAACAAAGATATAATACAGATAATGTACACAAGAGATAACCTATTGCGAAAAGGCTGTGCTCACAAATGATTCTGCTACATTGGAGGTATATAAGAATGTACGTGACCAGTTAACTAATTTGATTAAACAAGAGAAGAACATGCATCATGAGGATCTTACGAAGAGAGAAATTAAAATGCGCACCAATTATGGAAAGAAATAAGAAAGATTCACCCCGATGAAAAGAGTGAAAATGGTGTTCCTATTGACAATTATCCTGATGAGGTTCAGTGATAATTTTACAGAGAGAAGTTATTGGGTGGCTGATAAATAACCGCAAAGAGTACTGCCTTCTTGTGGAAACGGTTAAGAAGTATGTAAAAATTCCATGTATCTTTCTTTCATATATTTGATGTAACTTAGTTTAAACATATTTTATTCCGGAGAAAGCAATTAGGAAGGAGGACAAAGCCTTATACAAATGCTTCTTGCAAAGAGAAGATAAAAGCACAGGACATATGGCACGTATATCCAAATTTACGCCTCTCCTCTCGTCTGGGGTCTCATCGAGGGGCGAATGGAGGAGAGAAATAGAGGGAAAACACCGCTAAACATAGTACAAATACAGGGGGCTATTATGCAATAGCCATACGTAGAGAGTGTACTAATTTATTGTTTCACTTTGAAAGCGTTTAGTTTTTTATTCAATATAATCTTGAACTGATAAAGATATACGGATGTTTTCTTGTAAGGAACATTTATCATGACCATACAAAACAGTACTAATTGAAAACGATGCTACCGAACTGACAGAAGTGTGGGGGATATCACGCGCAATGACATATCGTTGACAGTTCAGGAAATAGTGCAAACGCTGACTGCAACCCATACGCAGACGGAAATGCAAAATAGACAAGTATCTCTTACTAACATTTAAAAGTCCTGAATATGCAACGCAAAATGTTTCCGGGTGCGAAACTCTCCGTTTAAATTGTGACACGGTTGGTAAGCTTCTAGTATTTAACGGGAATAAGTTCCATAAAGTATTAGAAGATGGATAGAATGATTTCTCGAAAATAACTGTCCTGGAGTTAAAAGGTGGCATGTCAGAATGTCTACTAGAAACGGAACGCCCTCTGGTGTTTGGACGATGGTTTTCATCTACTTATTGAACGTCGTGTAAGGCAGCATACAAATAAGTAAGAGTAAGTTTGTGTACGATTTTATACATTGTTTTATATATATATATATATATATATATATATATATATATATATACATATATATACATATATATATATATGCATATATATATATGTATACATATATATATATATATATATATATATATATATATATGTATACATATCTTTATTTTCGTACTCGTGGTACACAGTTCAAACAGGTTGTAACTTAATCATTAGAAAAAGTAAATAAGTAAACTTAGATGGTACACAAATACTCAATAAGATCATCAATTTCAGTACGACACAATAATGCACTTAGTGGCCCGTCACGAATGTCACAGAGCTCATGTATGAGGGACGCCTTAGTCTGGTCACAGGGGTTCACTGACTGAGTATGACTGATGATCATGGCGTTAATTCTCTTGAAGGAGTTGCAAACAAATTCCTGTCTATCTCGTATTTGGCTCGTAAAGAATTAAGTGATTTGCCAGTAGGTGAACGGCTTCCAGCAAAAGTCAGTCGGGCACATAAATTTACAACTTCATTTTGCTTATTAAGTATACTATGTACGAATTTTAAAAAATCGCTTGTGCAATTGGACTTCAATAGACATGTCACCTGAAATTAGTGGCCGAATATTTCAGTGAGTCCTGGCAGGCAGTCGTCAAATGAGACGTATAGCTTTCCTCCATGCTACAAAAGTTTTGGTCTATTTCCCTTTTTGAAAAATCGCACAACTGAGACCCATAAAATGACATGCAATACGATTTAAAAAGATTCTATCTGCTGGAAGCAAATATGTTCACGAACTGAGCCATGAGTAAGTTTGCCTCGGAATAAAATTTGCTGATGCATCGATCAACATGACTTCCAGCAGAATTTAGACCAATCAGATGACCAAGATGAATGAATTCCCAAACTTACTCAATTAGTCCACCACCCAAAGATAATGAGTTGCATGGTTCAGTTGGGGAATATGACATCCATTTGTTTTTGTTCGAGTTAAATACCACATTAAACTCTTTAGCAAAACTAGCACAGATATCCAATATCTTACACAGGGCACACATGGTTGGGGATAATAAGACCAGATCATCAGCAAAAGCGAAGGCACCATGAAAGGCATTACCAATGTGGCAACCGAGTCCTGATTTTTCTAGTCGTACTAATAACTCATCAATATATACACCAAACAATATAGGAGATAATACACCTCCTTGTTTGACCCCGTTTTTTGCATGAAAAAGTTAAGATATGCATTTAGATCTTTCCCTATTCTTTGACAGTGGCTCCCAACCAGTTTCTTTGTACAGTTTGGCCTTGTGGTAGTTCTCATAGCGGTGTCACAATTCGGGATCCTGTCAGCTGAATGTCTTCAAGAAGATCTTAATCAGATTGGGTGCAGCTGTCTCAGAACACGCCACCATATTCCATAAGAGGACGGATGAAAGATTTGTGAATTATTTCCAAGGTTTCACGATCAAGACGGTACTGAATAGATTGCATGATGTTTAACTGTTTGGATGCCTTGAATGCAATTTGTTGTTTGTAAGGACTCCATTTAAGGTCTGGTCTTAGCGTAAGCCCCATGTTCGGGAAAATTCTCAAGCTGGTGCCCTTGAAAGTGAGAGGAGGGTGACCAGGGGTGTTCTTCTTCAGAGAAATGATCATAGTGTCAGTCTTTACTGCACAAAAGGAGACAATCCACTCCTTGGACCATTCATCTAAGGAGGTGAGGTCACTGTTCAAGACCGCAGCAGCATGGACTGGGTCATCGACAGGAACATACAGTGATGCATCGTCAGCAAAAAGGTTGATATTGGAATTTACCACATTAACCATATCATTGATTTAAGTTAGACATAGTAGGGGACCTAGTACAGACCCTTGAGGTACACCAGCTGTGTTAGTGCCCCATTTCGAAGACTTCCCATCAGGACTTATGCGTTGTCTGTGATCGTTCAGATAGTCGCCAAACCATTCCAAAAGGTTGTCAGTGATACCGTTTTTCTTTCTAATGTATGTAGGAGACCTCTGTGCAAAACGTTGGCGAACGCTTTGCTTATATCAAGAAATACAATTCTTACTTCTTTTTATTCAATTAGCTATGCATAGTTCATGATATAAAAACTAGTTGGTTGACTGTAGAGTCACCCTATATAAAGCCAGAATGGTTTGCAGAGATAAAAATATTGTCCCAAAAAAAGTTGAATGCATGTTTAAACACTAGTCTTTCCATTACTTTCACTGTTCAGCTTAAAAGAGATGCAGGACAGGTTGGCATCCTCCTTTTCGATCTCAGGACTTTCCAGATCTTGACGTCGAACGGCAAAGTATTGTTAAGAAATGAATAGCCCCACGCCACCAACCCTCCCCCCGCCCTCATTCCGCCGGACGATCAAAGCGTGGACGCCAGGTAGCGTACGTGAGATGATTGTCTGGGGAGTTTTGAGACAAGAACGTTTCCGATACAGCAACAATGCCGTGATGTTTGGCAATATCAGATCGAATGCAGCGCATCTTATCCTGGATTAAACTATCAGCGATACAATAGCAGTATCGCAAAAGTTGGTTTCAGGTCCGGGATTTAGATAAAAGCATCGCCAGCTCGGATCACGAGTGGAGATATTATGAGTAAGTAAATATCAGGATCAAAATATTTTCTGAATGAAATTGAGCAATATATGTAAACTACAAGATTTTTTTTTTGGCGGCAGACACCACACTGGAGGTTCATAGAATAGCCAGCCAGCAGAACATACAAAATGGGATATAGCATGTAGATTTTTAGATGAGTGGAAAAATAACAGTTGTTGTGGTCCGAAACAGCTGCACACAAATAGTACCAGTATTCATAACAATTTAAAAAAACGAATCTGTAACGTATTCCCTAGTAAATAATTTGTAGACTGAAAATGTTGAAAGACCGAAGTAGCCTTGATTTGTTGGATTTTGGTGCAAAACTTTTATGTTCAGGAGCCGAGACATTGAGCGCCTAACTGACGCGCACATTTAAACTGTCTGTCTCGCCAGAGAGTTCCATCATATTGGAAAATATCACGTGTAATTCCGGTGTATATGGGTTAGGGGCAACAAAAAGCAATTATAGACCCATATCAGTGGACACGCATGCTGGCAAACTGATTTAAAAGGGTATTCATTAACAACTAATTGACTATTTGGTTCTGCATGACTTCTTTGATACTGAGCAGTCTGTGTTTTTAAAATATCATTCAGCGCACACTTGCCTGCACAAAGTAGCCGATGACTGTCTGGCAAATACTAGTATTAATGGTGAATTAATCGCAGTTTGCCTTTTAGATATACAAAATGAATTGATCCCATCAATCGTGGCATTTTAAATATTAAATAGTGATAATATGGTATCATTAACAATGGGTTCCTATGTTGTTGTTTTTTTTTTTGGGGGGGGGGTTATATTTATCAGAAAGACAACAGGTTGTAGTGTGCAATGAAAATCATCTGGTACGGAAAGTATGACAATAGGGATGCCCCAAGGGTCTATCTTCAGCCCCTCATGCATGTAAGCAAGGATCGCTCAACTTTGTTCGCCGATGAAGCTAAGATTTATTCTACGGGAACTAGCGTCCAGGAAGTAACAGATACGTTACAGCACAGTCCAGATGAAGGTAGTTACTGGTACACCAGGAACAAACTTTCAGTCAATGCAAGTGAATCGATGCTGGTCACCCAAAATAATATCGATAACAGAATATATAAACTCTATATTAATGGCGAGGGGTCACAACACGTTAATGAAGCGAAATACTTGGGTGTCTACTTGGACGAATATATATATATATATATATATATATATATATATATATATATATATATATATATATATATAAACAAACTGGCTTGTCCATTTGCAAATATTACAAGTAATAGTTGTGTCCAAACTCACTGTTTTTAGACAATTAACGTAGCGGAGGGGATTGAGCCGCGCGCAGAGGTCCCGCGACTTTGATGTTGCATAGATGAACTATGTTTCACATTTCACCCACAAAACCAAACATTTTATTCATTGTTCAGACATCTAGATTTGTTAGAAAGAAGTTTCACATCGATACGATAATTTTCAAGGGTTTTATACGCCCGTTTACAAGAGGGTATCACATTTGACATTTTGTCAGCATTTCTTTGAAAATAATCGATGCAAAAGTGTATTGCCTATGTAAAATTAAAGTATAGACCAATATGCAGGAACCGTATCTTTTGTTTACAAATAAAATACATAATAACAGAATTATCGAATTCTTTGATCATCATTTTAAATATCAACAGTTACTTCATTTTGTGAGCTACAAAAGTCTCGGAAGGGGACATCTGAGGGAAAAAAAAAACAAAAACAAAAAAATGGTTTCCAGATAATCTATTTGTCTTTCAAAAGACGATTATTTGAAGCAGATCGATCAATTAGCTTTTTATTGACGCTGTCCACAAAATTGATTCATAAGCAGAAAATTTCATTCCGAGAAATCGGCGTTGAAAGATTTGAGGCCCTTTTTTCGCACATTGTTGGCCATAATGGTTTCAAGGCAGGCGACTCAACAATCAATCAACTTGTCTACCTACTTCATATTATATATAACGGTCTAGAGTTATCAAAAGAGGCCAGAATGGTATTTCTTGACGTCTCTAAGGCTTTCGACAAGGTATGGCACCCTGGACTCCTCTTCAAACTCAAGCAGCTTGGCATATCGGATCATCTTGTTACCTGGGTTGAAAGTTATCTATCTAATCGCCTCCAAAGAGTTACTATTCATGGTCAATCTTCTGCCTGGCTTCCTATCCAGGCTGGAGTGCCTCAGGGATCTATCCTTGGGCCCCTCCTTTTCTTGGTTTATGTAAATGACCTAGTGGACAATCTCACGTGCGAAGTGAGATTGTTCGCTGATGATACTAGCATACTCGAAATTGTCAATAACCCTGTTCAATCCTCACGCCACCTGAACACCAATCTGTCTCTAATACATTACTGGGGCAGGCTATGGCGAGTGTTATTCAATGCCACCAAATCACTATCTGTTATATTTTCTGTGAAACGAGTGAAACCTCATCATCCGCCAGTTTTCTTGCGTGGGTCTCCGATTCCTGAGGCAGACATTCATACACATCTGGGAATCACTTTGAGTGGTGACTTATCTTGGCAAGCCCATATCACACGGATTACCAATAAAGCTGGTCAAAGAATTTCCTTACTGCGTAGGTTCAAGTATAAACTGTCACGCAAATCCCTGGTCAAACTATATTGTTCTATGATCCGTCCAATCCTTGAGTACGGCTGTGTTTTATTCGACAACTGTGGTAAAGTCCTGTCTGATCGATTGGA
This sequence comes from Hermodice carunculata, assembly GCA_964020975.1. Classification (NCBI taxonomy): domain Eukaryota; kingdom Metazoa; phylum Annelida; class Polychaeta; order Eunicida; family Amphinomidae; genus Hermodice; species Hermodice carunculata. The sequence continues at coordinate 15,195,408 of OZ026617.1, forward strand.
ATCGATTCAGTATAATGCCGCTAAAATTTGTACAGGTGCCTTGAAACACACATCACATGTTAATTTACTTCGTGAACTTGGCTGGTCAACTCTTGCAGACAGACGTAAATACTTTAAGCTTGTCCTCTTTTACAAAATGTACCACAAACTGACTCCTTCTTATCTATCTAATCTAGTACCCCCTCCTCCTGCTGGTCGTGCTCTCCGACATTCAATGTCGGTGCGCCCCATTAGATGTAGAACATCGCGTCTGTCTAACTCTTTCCTCCCAGATGCTATCAAACAGTGGAATAACCTGCCTGCCGACATCAGAGATTCGCTTTCTCTACATATATTCAAATCGAAACTTAAAGCTACTCTTTTAGCCACAGACACTGTTCCCGAGTTCTATCTCCATGGTGACAGATTTGCTAATATTTGCCACACGCAATTACGCCTAGGATTCTCTAGACTAAACTCCCACCTTCACAAAATTAACATCCTTCCTGACCCATCCTGTGCCTGTTCTTATCCCACTGAAGACTCCAAGCATTTTCTACTCTTCTGTCCCAATTACATCGTTCCGAGAAACAGATTACTGAATACTGTTATTCCTTTGATTGCTCCGGGGGTTAGCCCGCATCTTATAATTCATATTGGTAGTGATAGGTTAGTTGAAATATTTCTCCGTGGCAGTAACGAGCTTTCGAGCTGCCTGAATATCCAGATCTGTGATGCTCTCCATCAGTACATTATTGATACCAGGCGCTTTAACGACTAAATGTTTCCATTACTGTTACTGTAGTATTCATCGGTTGGACTATGCAAATTTATTTGTATCATACCTTTTTTCTTTAATGGATAAATAGGGAACTCAATTCATATTGGTTTAACTTGTATCTGAAATGTAATCAAACTTTGATATTCGTACAGAGTTTACATAGATATAATTCATTGGTAACATTTGTTCTGTCATGTGTGTCTTGTATATACTTACTGTGTGTCTCCATGTTCTGGAGAACCCATGTATTAGTCATTTCGATGTACTATAGGGCTATCCAGACTAAATAAATACGTTTAAACTAAACTAATGAAAATACAGCTTTCCAAATTCGGCCCGTTTTGGTCTCAGTACTTCGAAGAAAGGTCAATCAACATCTTTGATGTATAGTTTCCAACATACAATGATGTTTATTGGCTTAAAAAAGTAGTTATTTACCGGAATGACATCAAATGCAGCCACACTCGAAAGCTTGTCGGTCGGGTTTCCACGCGAATGGGACAGCTTCAAAGGGGGAGTCGAAAGCGGATTAGCCACGTGATCACCTTGACTCTAGCAACATTGTTTGCATATGGCGCCGCTTGAACAAACGGGCTGCAGTTTCACAGCTTGCTCTACTCTAAACTTTTACTGAAGAACAGATCAAAGCTAATTTGTAAGACAACGATTTTACTTTGCATTGACTATGCTTATACTGCATGGGAGGAATGTAGTGTCAAAGGGATGATAGAGATTACAAAATGCTGCCCCTCGTGTGATTACAAGAGATTATGACAATGTAATCGTAAGAGGGGAAGATTAAGTGAATAAGAGCGGCATCGCTTTCACACTGATATTTTAATGTTGAAACGTATTCATGGTTTAGCCCCTAGTTACCTGTCTGACTAAATCACTTTGTTCAGGGACATCGTCACTTACAACACACACCAGAGTAATGGACTCTATTCCATTTCCATTTCCTCATGAGGACCTTTTTAAAAGATTTATTTTATATAATGGTGCTATGGTGTGGAACAGTATCCCAAACTTTTCAAAGTAGAATCTTACTGTGGAGGATTTTAAAGCTGCATTTAAGAGTCATCATTTTGAGTGAACTGTATATGGCTCAATGACTGGCATATTTCACTGCATTGTGTACATTTTCTTTTCTTAAAATATATATTCTTACTTCGTTTTATTGTATATTTCATGTTGTAACAGGGTCCCGTGGAAGAATAACCTCCGACTGAACGTGGTCATCCTGTATAAATATGTTATAATAAAAATTGAAGAAAAACAAAAACAAAACAAAACAAAAACAAAAACAAAACAAAAAAAACAAAACAAAACAAAAAAAAAAAAAAAAAAAAAAAAAAAACCCCACCACAAACAAACAAACAAACAAACAAACAAACAAACAAACAAACAAACGTATTCAACACATGTATTTCTAAGGGTCACTACAGAGCACTTTTATATCTCAGCTGTCTTGGAATCAGAACTGCCTGACATATACAATGAATTTAATTTTGAGGTTCTCAATGGATATACTGCATTAATTACCTAGTCAGTGATAAAAGTCAATATAGTAAACGGCAGCGTTCCAAAATTTATGCTGCCAAAACTATTTTCTTTTTATTTGGAACATTTTTCAAACATAGAATGAATGTGTATGTAAACGACAAGACAAAGAAAAAAGAAAAACTTGCCTAGAGTATGCCAGTGTGGTCTGGGGTGGATGGGCAATGCCTGGCATGGGTAGAATTGAATCTGTTCAGCTGGATGCAGCCCGGCTGTCGACAGGGGCTTTTTCTCACACTAAACTCCAACATATTTACTCAGAGACTGGCTAGAAAAAGTTGCTAGGCGTGGAATGAAACATGAATTGGTACTTCTGTTTAAAATTATTAATGGAATAGGCCCAGCATACCTTTCCAGATTACTATCGAGAACAGTTTCAGCACTGACAAAGCAAATAAGTCATTGAGGCCAATAAAACCACAATTTATAACTCCTAAGCACAAACGGACAAAAAAGATAGAGACAAACCATACACATATCAACGAGTTACGTTCAAATTTAAATGACGATAAAACTATAATATTACATTGAGATTAAAATATGATTCGAAGCAGCTATATCAACCCTCTGCCCTCACTGATAAGCGTTGTGTATGCACTATATGTGACGATGTCGAACGGTTCCATTCAGTTTTTCTGAACACTGTTATGGAGTGAACAGAAAAGCGTGTTATATAGCTGGCCTTGGTGAGCTTGGGATGTACCCACATTTCACTAAAAATAGTTATTATGATGTGTAAAAATTGGTTCAGAATTGTGAAAGGCGACCAATATTGTTTATTATTAAATTATAATTTTGTAATATTGACATATTTAATGACAACCAGAATCAATTCACATTGATAAAAAGTATAAGGATTTATTGTTCAGGACGGGTTTGCAGGAACTTTGGTGTAATCAGGGAAATCGATATGGTCAATTTCCTTCCCGGTTTGAATATTCAGGCAAAAACTAGCGAAAGAACAGATATTTCGGTGACAACGAAGAAATAACATGTCACCACACAATAATGAAAACAGTAAACTAGAAACTGAATTGTATATCGATGTAAAATATTTTCATATTCATTAAATATATATCAGGGTTCCGAACAATAATTTATATATTAAGACAGGAAGACGTTGACGGATTTAGAGGAAATATCTATGCGTGTGCGAGAATATGACAAAAAGGCAACTCTTTGATTTCATTATGAAATTGAGGGATATTGAAGAAATGAAAATTGTTGTACAATACATTGGAAATTGTATAGTTACCAGGGGGAAAATCATTATAGAAATGAGGACATTGCAATGTGGCGTACCTAGTTTGTCATTTCTCTCTTGCGTCCTTTTTCTTTCTTTCTTTCTTTCTTTCTTTCTTTCTTTCTTTCTTTCTTTCTTTCTTTCTTTCTTTCTTTTTATTCTTTCTCTCTTTCTTTCTTTCTTTCTTTCTTTTCTTTTCTTTCTCTGCTCAGTGCTTTTTCTGCAAGCGAATTTAGAAAATACCATGAAAGCACATCTAAAAAAATGTATATGGTCTAAATAATTCGAAGTTTATTATCTCCAAAGCTAATATAGATAGGGTTCCATTCGTACTTCAATTTTTAGGTTTGTGACAAAGCTGCATGCACTGAACCATGATCTAAAATTGTAAAATTTTAATGTTTGCAAATAAGATGAATACAAGAAATTAAAATCTTAAATAACTAAAAAACATTATACATAGAGGTGCCATTCTAACTTCAATTTGTAGGTATGTGACATACATGCATCCAATGTATCATAAACCAAAGTTGTAGGCTTATAATGTATGCAAATTAGTAGTGCCATTCAAACATCACTGTACGTTTGTGACATGGCCACATCCAATGAACCAAGGACTAAAGTTGCAGCATCCTTATTGATGCAAATGAGCGTAATACACAAACTTTAGATTATGTTGAACAATGGCAAAGTGTACCAATTTGAAACTGTTTTCATTTTAAAGGCACCCAGACAGATTTGCTGTGAAGCAACTCTTCTTTTCTAGTTTTGCATGGCACCCAGATATATTTTTCCCCACGTTCCATGGCACCCAAATTTGTCCAGAGTTTTTCTCAGACACTATTATTCCGCAAACCACCAAACTTGCCATGGTGACTGAGGTACCAATGAAATTTTGCCATTTGGGTTGGAATAGATACTTAAAATTATGCAAATAAGGGGCTATCAAAATTTTAAAAGCTTCATGTCTTCCAAACAATTTGAGATTGACACAAAATTTTAACTTGCACATGTAGGTTTGAGACATCTGACAAATTCAATAGCATGCAAACAAAAGTTTGCGAACTTAAATGTATGCTAAATTAACTCAATTTCCCAACAAGGCACAAGTATTCAGGGCTTCTACTGAATAGACCTTCATGGTGCTAGGCAACCATTTTGCATTCATAATAAATGAGTTTAGACCTGTTTCATAGGCAGCCTTCTAGGAATGCATACTAGGCACGTGTATGATTTGGAAGGTTTGGGTCTTATAGCAAATTGTGGGGGGGGGGGGGGACTCCCAACAACTGTGTAAGTAAGTTCTCAATAAAATGCAGAGAATCTCTTTCTGTTCATGCAGGAACAGATCTGCTCCATGCTGCGATGTGTACCAGGCAGGCTATAGATCCTACTAGTGCTACACAGAGTAGTCAGTGCACCATGACTGAGACTGGTATCCTAGCTGGTCTGTTTTTGCCTGATGCTATGTCAGTCTGCTGAGCTTATCAGTCCCAAAGGAACCTGGGCTGTGGACTTCCAGGGAATACTTGGCCAGACCCATCAAAATATGGTCTTCCAGTCCCCAATGATTTTTTTCACAGCTTTGTGAATTTTGAGACATTGTGTGGATTTGGTTCATCGCAGTGGACACTTTCATGTCTTTGTTTTTTTGTAACCAGTGAGATGAAGCCTGTTCTTTGTAGCCAATACTGAGACAGTATAGTGCTTGTCTCGGTTCACAGGAACATGTGTATGTAGTTTCTTGGCAGCTCTGTGAAAATTTGTTTATACAATAAAGGAAGAAAGGCAGATTTGTATTGCATCTATACACCTCCCCTTCAATTATAATATATATACCCTGTACCTGCATACGTGCATGTATGGATAATGTACATGGACATGCACACATACTTAACCCTACTGCCCAGAAGGGCTGACCCTCTTAGGAGTAGGCACTTCTGTCTGGTCCCATGGGTGCCCACTGTAGAGACGTTTCACTGTATAAGTAAACACTGGAATTGTGAATTTCTTTCCTTCTTTTTCTTTTTTTTTTCTTTCTTCTTCATGACCAAATTGGTTTGGAGATTTTCTCAAGCACCATTTTTTCAAAAACCACCAAACTTGCTATGGTGACTGACCTAACCTGTGAAATTGTGCATCTCATTTGGAAAAGTCATGAAGTTTAAAAGTAAGCAATTTAGGCACAATAAAAATTCCAAAAGCTCCATATCTTCCAAACTATTGCAGATACTCAATGTTTCAATGTGCATATATAGGTTTTTGACACCTGTCAATAAAATAGACAGCACAAGGTGTAGAATTTCAAATGATGCTAATGGAAGAGCTTTGAAAAATTTCAAAATTGAATATCTCCAAAAATATTATATATAGACATACCATTCCAACTTCAATTTATAGGTTTGTGGCCAAGTCCCTCCCATGAACCATTAACTAAAGTTGCAGGCTTTCAATTCATGAAAATTAGGCAAATAGACAAAATTAAAATGTTGAAAAGCTTCAAAACAATTATAGATACAAGTTTTATTCAAACTTCATTCATTTTATAAGTTTGTAACATGGCCGCATCCAATGAACCAAGAACCAAAGTTTTAGCATCTTACTTTAGAGAATTAGGCTAATACACAAAATTTAGGTTTTGTTGAACAAGGGCAAAGTGTAATATTTCAAACTGTTTTCATTTTGAAGGCACTCAGACATATTTTATGTTAAGCAAATCTTCTTTTCTAGTTCTTTCTTCTTTCTTCTTTTCCTGTGGATTCGTCCGACACTTTTCTCTGACACTGTTATACATAGAAACTTCAAACTTGGCATGATAGACCCCCATACAAGGAGTTTGGCCTTTTTATGCAGAGGAATGAAATTTTTTAAAATAATGCAAATAGGGGCATTTGAAATTCTAAATCTGGAATATCTTCAAAATTATAATAGAAAGAGATGTCATTTTGACTTGTACTAGGGGGTTATGGACCATTTCGCATGAAATGAATCTAAAACAAGAGTTGTAACAGTTTAAATTATGCTAATTAGCAGGATCCGAAATTTTCCATTTTGAATATCTTTAACACTATAATAGATAGAAATGTCATTCCTACTTCTACTGGGGGGGGGGGGGTGTTGACCATTGCGCACTTAATGAAATAAAATCAAAAGTTGTAGCTATTTAAATTGTACTAAGTACTACCATTAGAAATTTTAAATCTGGAATAGCTTCAAAGCTAGAATAGATAGAGATGCCATTCCAACTTCTGCTACTATGTTATGGACTAGTTATATATTGCCATACCAATATGCTTTGAAGACATACACACACTGATTTGCTATGCAGCAAATCCTTTTTTTTCTTGTTTATTAGTGAAGTTGTGTACCTGGGTATTGAATTGTCGCGTTGTTCACGATGTTGCAAATTAGGGGTAATTAAAATTTTATAACTTCATAACTTACAAACTATTACAGTTAGCGGAACCATTCCAACTTTAAGTCATAGGTTTATGATGAAGCCCTATCCATTGACCTGTGAAGCAAAGTTGTAGGATTTCAATCTATGCAAATTAGGCACATGTGCAAAATCTTAATCATAGGTATGTTCAAAACTATTATAAACAGAGATGCCAAACCAACTTCAATTTATGGGTTTGTGATACAGTCCTATCCATTTAACAGTAATGAAAAGTTGTGGGATTTTAATTGATGCAAATTAATCACATTTGCAAAATTTAAATTTTGAATATCTTTTAAATTGTTATACATACAGATGGTAAACAATGGCAAAGTGTAGCAGTTCAAACTGTTCTCAATTTGAAGGCTCCCAGACCGACTTTCTGTAAAGCAAGTCTTTCCTTGTTTATTGTGAACTAATGCATATGGAAAAGTGGTTTTATGAAAAAGAAAGGTGAGATGTACTGTTTTTTTGCAGTCATTAGAATACATCAAAACAATACACACACACACACACACATACATACATATATATATATATATATATATATACATATATATATATATATATATATATATATACATATATATATATATATATATGTATATATATATATATATATATATATATATATATTCGGTGCAATAACAACTGTCCTCACCAGACAACAACAGTTTTTACTTCGGAGCCGCGTGTGAAACTTGCGGCAATGTTATCTGAATGGAACTCAGTGAACGATGCCGCTTTGTCTGCTGTCCAAAGGGCAGGGCCGATGTGTTTGTGGCGGGAGGAAACTATTTCCCATTATCCGAATTACCGAAGGAAAGGAATAAGTAGCGAGATGCGAAGTAAACATGCAGATACGAAATTTTAACTTTGAAATACATTTAAATATGTAAAATGGGATATACATGTACTAGGCAGCTGAAATGATACTTATTTCCCAAAATAACACAGAAGGAACGCCGGTATGCTTATAGCGCCACATTTTGTGGGGTGCTTGACACTTCATACTTAGTTGATTATCCCTCTGTTCCTTATGGTAGGGATCTCAGTCTTCCTTTGAATGTTGCCATGGACGTTGCTTCTGCCACCTCCCAAGGAAGGCCGTTCGAGTTGTTTGCCACTTTGTTGGTAAAGAAGAACTTGCAAACGTTTCTTCTGCAGTGTTTTTACTCTAACTTACGTTTGTGGCCTCTAAGAGTTCTGTTTGGGTGGGGAAAACACTTCTCTGGGCTGGTGTTGTATGGGCTATGTAGGAATTTGCACGCCTCACATGTGTATATATGAGCTCTACGTGTCTGTATGGGCTGGATTTTTTTTTTTTTTTTTTGGCTAAATTGCTCGTGAGGGACAGAGTCAAATGCTCTGGAAAATGTAGGTATATGATGTCTGTTTGGTTTGACCTGTACAAGTTCTCTGCCCTATCATTAAGGCATTCTAGTAGTTTGGTTATATATTGACTTTTTTTAAAAAAATCCATGCTGGTCATAGCTGAAAGTACTGGTGGCAATGATATTCCCAAGAATATTGTCGAAGATAATTCTCTCCAGGATTTTGACCCCTTAACTGGTCAGGGCAACTGGTCTATAACTGCTATTTACTGTGCGGCTACCCTTTTTATTTTGTGGTGTAAGGTTGCTGTCTCTTCAGTCCTGTGTTAACTGACTGCTGTTGATGGATTTAGTAAAGAGTTTGCTTAGGGGTTCTTTAAGACTGAAGCAGTTTTTTATATATGAACCTTGTTACAGACGTATATGGCAAGCCAACAGGGCCATAACGCATAGGTCTTACGCGTAGCCGAGCCTCCACTACACGAAGTCGAGGCTCGGCAACGCGTAGTCGAGTAAACCAATCAGATTGCAGTCTCTACTACACGTAGTCGAGGCTCGGCAACGCTTAGTCGAGCCAACAAATAAGATTACAGTTTCCACTACGCGTAGTAGAATCTCGGCAACGCGTAGTCGAGCTAACCAATAAAATTACAGTCTCCACTATGCGTTGCCGAGAAAATGTTCTTCTAGAACGCGTCGCCGAGCCTCAGCGACGCGTAGTGCAGAAACTATGCCGCCCATAGCTTGTAGCCAAACTATCCAATCACTGATGCTCTTGTAAACTGTATTGGACCTGTTCGACTACGCGTTGAGAAATTACTGGTCTCGACGACGCGTAGCCGAGGGAACCAATTAAAGTTGGTTCTCCACTGAACAACGCGCTGATGTGCTGTCTTGAAAAGTAAAATTTGATACCCGTTCAACCTCCGTTTTGAATTATGGGTTACAACCATTCGGCTATGGGTGGTAGAGACCGTAATTTGATTGGCTGCCTTGAAGACGTGTTGTGGAGAATTTCAAGTCTCGACTCCGCGTTGTAGAGAATTTCATGTTTCCGCTACGCGTTGTAGAGACTCTAATTTGATTGGCTGTTTTAATATCAGTAATTATTGTAAGGACGTAAATGATTGGTTTGCTTTTCTTCAGCCAAAAGGTGCCATAAGTTGCTCCACTACGCGTAGCCGAAGCTCGACTACGCGTAGTGGAAAACATATTCTCGGCAACGCGTAGTGGAGACTGAAATCTGATTGGTTGGCTCGACTGCGCGTAGTGGAGGCTCGGCAACGCGTAAGACCAATGCGTTATGGCCCTGTTTGCTCGCCATAGACGTTTGCGTGAGGTAGAAATTCTAGTGGCACATTACACCATATTTGATTCCTTGTGTTTACATCTGAGGAATGCAAAATGGTGACACATATACTCACCAGACCTGTATGTCAGCTGTTATAGTTGAGAATTCTTTTGAAGCGACAAATAAAGATGCGTGTCAGTGTGTAAGAAGCACAGCTTTTGTTGCAAAAGGAAGGCCAAAGGCTTGCCAAATGTACAATGTAGCTATTACAGCACAACGAATGATTTTGAAGATCCGTCACATACACCCACCCCAGAGTCCACGACAAGCCAACAGGGCCACAACGCATAGGTCTTACACGTTGCTGAACACTACTTCGCGTAGTCGAGTCAACCAATCAGACTTCAGTCTCTCCAACGCGTTGCCAAGAATATGTTTTCCACTTCCCGTAGTCGGGCTTTGGCGACGCGTAGTGGAGCAATTTGTGGTCCCTTTTACCTGAAGACAAGCAACGCAATCATTTACGTTTTTATAAGCATCACTGAAATTAAAACAGCCAATCAAATAAGAGTCTCTACTATGTGTAGTGGAAGCATGATATTTTCTACACAACGCGTCATCGAGGCAGACAATCAAATTACAGTCCCAACAACCGGTATTTCACAAAGTAGGTTGAACGGGTATCGAATTTATTTCCTTTTTCCACACAATAGAGATAAAAGCAAAGGAAAGAATTATATGGATCAACATAGTCGGGCGGCCATAAGACTGGGAGCCTCGTAAATTCGACCAAATTTGCTCCAGCCTCCAGGCATTTCGTTGGAGGTAGAGGTCCAACAGAACAATTTCTCTTACCAACCCTGTTCCTGTACAATATTATTAAAATACCGCCAGTGCATTTGAACAGGGCATGGACTGTACTGCAGTGTTTCATTACATTTTTGTCAGACATTAGGATACGCAAAAATGGAAGCGTATATAAATCTTATAACTATATATGATAAGATCTGGTTTGTCTAGATATTTTGAAGAAAATCACTTGAAGCCTGCCAAGACCGGTGGGTGGCTATGCGCGACGGTGAAACGTAGCCTAACCTTTCACCCGCTTGTCTCTACAGCGTACCTCCGTGCGCCCGGGCATGATCCTCCACTTATTACTCCACTTCGTAGAAGCGATAGGTTCTAGTATTTTTAGCCGATTTTCCATTAGTATACATCAACTTCAAGCTTACTTATCATTAAAAAAGATTATATATTACTAATATGTTCTTTACTTATTGTAGGCCTACTTTGCGTACGGAAAGGGAATAACAGGTTGTGCTAGAGACTCGAACCATTAAACTCTGGTTGCTGTCATTTGCGTTCCTCGGTTACGCGTCGTCGAGACCATTAATTTCTCAACGAGTAGTCGAACAGGTCTAATACATGCAGTTTACAAGAGCATCAGTGATTGGACAGTTTGGCCACAAGCTATTGGGGGCATACCGAGTATCTCCATTACGCGTCGCCGAGGCTCGGCGACGCGGTTTAGAACATTAATTTTCTTGGCAAGGCGTAGAGGAGACTATAATCTTATTGGAGTTGGCTCGACTAGGCGTAGTGGAAACTGTACTCATATAGGCTGGCTCGACTACGCGTTGCCGAGCTGAGACTAGGCCTACGTGTAGTAGACTGCAACCTGATTGGTTTTCTCGACTACGTGTAGTGGAGGCTCGGCTACACTTAAGACCTATGCGTTATGGCCCTGTTGGCTTGCATAGGCATCGCCACTACAGTTTTGACCTTTCCAGCGACTCAAGAAAAGTACAAAAAAGTTTTTAAATGGCGGCGCATTCATGTACAAAAGCACCCTTGCTTTTGAGTTTGCCAGATACTGACAGTTAAGACCGAAGTCTTGTACACGAAAGCCACAGGCATTCCTGTGAAGGTAGACGAGTTTCGTTGACAACTTGACGCCGTCTTTGGGAATTTGTTAAAATCAGTGGAAAGACAGTGGTCGAGACTGATTGGATGTCACCCGTATTTTATATTCATCATCTATAAAAAAGTTCTTGCATAGTCAAAATAATCATGTCAGCTAGGTCTTTGAACTATTTCTGCTGAAACCGCCAAACGCATCCGGATGTAAAAATTCTGCTCGCTTTAAAGCTTTACTTGTATTTCTCGTCAATACAGTGTTCTCTCAACTGTTTTCTTCACCTTCCTCTTAAACAGATACAGTTATGACGTATTTTAACAGTGAATGGTACTTCATCCCAGAAGGTAGGACCATGGGCTTCAATAGCATTTTTTAAGCGATGCGGGGTACAGGTGAATATGCGAATTTACGGATATTCTGCCCGGACAAGAATGTTCATGGGTGGACATGATGCATTACAATATATAATATATGAATATACCGAAGAAAAGTGTAAGAATTGTTAAGGCATGATGATATAATGTTATGTCAATACACTAACGTCTGCCATTTTCACTTACTGAAAATGTCGATTTATTTATTTATTTATTTATTTATTTATTTATTTATTTATTTATTTATTTATTTTTTATTTTGTTAGTTAGTTATATATTTTTTGTCAAGGTGCTGTTTTGTAAGTTATAAAAGTTATTGCAGTGACATCTCCTGTGCCGTGACTGTACTAATATTTAACACGTCTTTTATTTATGAGGGGAACTCCTCTGACACAATCATTGTTTTCAGTCGCCGCATTTATTTTTACCCGCCGGACCGGTTTTCTCGCTTTCCGTCAGAGCCCTCATTTCGCTAAGCGAAAGACAGACGTCCTTCACATATGGCTCTGATATTCATGCCATATCATAGCATATTGGTACATGCACCATGGGCGGCCTTGTCAAGCCAGCCACACCAGTCACAAGGGACTCGTGGTTTTGCCTCCCATATAAGCTATGGTTTTGTTCCTGCTATGCTATGTTACAGTCTACTGCCCATTAGACCGCCATACACGTTTTCTTTATAAACATGTCACTTCTACAGAACGAATCCCCGACACGTCCAAATTAGACCACCATATTCCTTAATTGAGACATGTGTAAGGTACATACTCATTAAAGGAATATGGTGGTCTAATTTGGACGTGTCGGGGATTCGTTCTGTAGAAGTGACAACGTCAAATCGCCAGAATAAATTTCTTTCACTTGATATGTTTTGTTCTTTTTCTCAGATAAATTGACATTTTATCAATTATGTAAGATTTCCAATTTTGAGGAATATTTGAAAACTTTTCAAGTTTAAAACAGTGAGCAATGTAATGTTGATATATTCCCGATCCTGATAACAGGCTATAGGAGCAATATTGAAAGTTAATCCCTTCCTTTATATGGGTGTATCACACGTACCATATACAATTTTTGTCATCAAACCAAGGAGATCATAGTTCCATTCCTGGCCACAGTACGACTGAGTAAATAGCTTTTCTTGGCGCAGGTTGGATGCATTGTGCCCAGCCCGTGCTTAGAAAATGTATTGACCTTGGTAGGGTCATCCTGAATGGTCATATATACAAATCTCAGCAAGGCTGTTGGCTAGTAACAAGAAATTTTAGTAAAACCGTCAGTACAGACAACAATTAATATTAATCTCTCAGACTGAAATAACATGGCGCCCACAGTGTGCCAAGGAAAGCTTTCGAATGACGTCGTTTTCTTCTTTAGCACCAAAACATGCAGACGACATTTTCGCCGTCAGCTGCTTGATGACAATTTTGCATGAGGAAAGGTTGTAGCCGATTTATCGGCGTTAGGTTGGATCAAGGATTAATAATTCACATGAAGCACACATTGTCATGAATAAAATTGCATTGCTTGGTGCAACGACAAAACACGTACCAATTGTCATTTTCTAATTTATCTCTGGTTACGATAAAATGGAGGAAATTTAACATAAATTATGGTGATAAGATACATTCTGGCAGTTTCTGACTTTCAAAACATTTTTGAGATAAAAATGTTGTTGACTGTACCTGTTTGTCCAATGCTAACAAGTTACGTACCAAGGTTACTTTTTATGTAGTAACAGCTTTATAAAACGATTATATGTATATTTTGATGGCGTTAGACGGTGATGGGTGAACATTTGGCTTTAAACAGATATAATGTTTTATCGCATTTGCGGATACATTACTGTATTTTCGTCGCCCTGTTGGCAGTCTTTCATTTTTGATATTGAGCTGTTTGCATGGAGAAGTTCCATTTGCACGTGGCATGCAATGTCGATCGCGGAGTTGCTGAACTGATAAAGGAAATGACATGAACACTGCTGCATGGTATGCATACATTAAGTCGTGTAATTGATCAATCGCTGAGGTCACATAAGAGGAAGTGTAAACAAAAAGAAATCTTGCATTTCCACGGATGAAAAATCCCAAACGATCTGATGTTAAATGTGAGTTGACAGCATATATAAGAATTATCTGAATAAATGGAATTGAATTGAGGCTTTATAATTTGAAGTAGTACCCGGTGTGTCTGTTTGGTTAAATGAAGGGGGAAAAAGCCCGAAACAACTGGCTTGTTGGGTTCGCTGTAAAAACATAACAAGTGTTCCATTGAAGCGATGCTTTTTACCAGGTTGTCACTGTTTCAAAACTGCATTGAAGGACTTCATACACCTTTTGTCTCTCGGATGTATAATTTCGTAAATGGACACCTGACCAAATCCAATTTCAGCACTCAATATAAATGTTTTCATTGCCATCAATCTGATTAAATTGTTAAGAACCTTAATGCCTCATGTTACAGTTTAATAATTTCATCTAGTATTTTTAAAAGTAAAGATACAATTTAGTTTGTGACGTCAAATTATAAAATGAGAAGCGTTCACTTGTAATTTTATAACATTTTTTCTGAAATTTTAAAACATAGTACATTTTGAAATAAGTCATAAAATTTTATAAAAAGTTTTCCTGCCAGATAAATGCCTTCTCATTTTTTTAAAGAAAAAAAAATTGCCTATATTGCTCTTTTGTGCAATATCTACTTTTTAACCACTGTCCAGTTTTTAAATAAAATGAGATCTAATTCTTGAATACCTAAAGAAATAGTGATTATTTGAATGATCAAAATGTGTAAATAAAAAAATATATAGTTTATCTAAATTTAAGTAAGACCGTCATAAGCATGTTCGGGCCAAAGTTGTGTCTTACTTGATAATGCTATAAAAGTGCATCATGAAAGCAGTTGGGAAGATTCGGCTGGGCATCAGTCATGGACAATACAACGTACCTCGGTGATATCTTTTCTCAACTTGCAAGTTAAGTGCATTGGTCACGCATATGAAACTTGATATGACATGCAGGCAGGGAGAATATTTTCGAACCTTGTCTCCTCGCAATGCTATTTCCAGGCCCTCAAACTCTTGATATTAGTATTAATGCAGGGAGGCAAGTTTTTTAATGGACTTAAAACGGCTGGGCGTATGTTCTCGCTCCGTAATGCCATTGCATCCATGTCCATCTTCAGTTCCTGTAATCCAAATATTCTCTACCTCAGCGGAGCGAAAGTATATACAGTAGAATCTCTATTACGGGAGGTGCCCATTCCAGTTGGGGTTGAATATTCTTGTAACTGCCAATAATGGAGAGCTATCATGTTTGTATTTTGCACTATTTGGTAATCCAGGAAAATAAATATCATTTAATTATGAATGTATTTGAACCTGTTACAGCAGGCATCATAGCCCTAGGAGGAAAGAAACACTAACATAAGCACGTTTGTGGTTGGGGCTAATTGGTTGAGCCCAGGGGGTGGTGAACATGGCATTCTATGATGACTGGACTTGCAGACATATACCATTCTCTTCTTCTTCTTCTTCTTCTTCTTCTTCTTCTTCTTCTTCTTCTTCTTCTTCTTCTTCTTCTTCTTCTTTCTTTGATCTTCGATTGTATTGTACTTAGTGTATGATGATGATGATGATGATGATGATGATGATGATGATGATGATGATGATGATGATGATGATGATGATGATGATGATGATGATGATGATATCAGTAAACCCAGAATCCAGGGCAATCAAGCCGTCTTACAGCAAGGATGTTTACTGTTTGGACCAAGAATACAGTATGACAACTCAGCTGGCTGTGATGTGCTGGAATGAAAATGTAGGTAGGCCATGTACATCCACGAGTGAAGAAGGAGGAAATAGGAAACAAGGCCGTAGAATCTTGAACCCTAAAATATTTCAGTTCATGGGCACGTTATGGACAGAGTTTACTTCGATTTTGGAAGAAGTCAGTACATTGTTGAATTCTATGGTGTTGTAATGATGGTACAGAATACATAAATCATAGACACTATAAATTCATTGCCAAGCAGATGTACATGTAAATGTTTGGGGTACCCAACTGTGTATGATCCATGGAGTGGTGCATGGCATAAGTCAGCGGCCAGAGCAGGTCGCCCTCTGTTTATGAGCCCCGCTAGTGAGTAAACCACATGCCTGATAAGAATTAAAATGAAGACAACCTGACACACGCTGAAATCTAGTTGTTAGTAGCTGACAAGTTTTGTTCCTTTAAAAGACCACCACTCCTGAGCATAAATTTTGACATTCCTAGTATACTGTCTCCCCTATAGCGGCCACCCATCCTAAAAGACCACTTTGGGGTTCATTTGGGGGGGGGGGGTGTTCTAAGAGGCGGTTTGACGCAAACAGTTAATTGTATCATGGAATAAGTTGCCTAGGAGACAGCCTGAGCTAATTTACTATGCGTGAGAAACGGTTGTCTAACAGCACGGAGGATAATGACGGTAGCCGGCCTGCACATGCCGCGGTGGCGGAAGACGTGTATTGTGGAGTAGTTCGTGAATGTAGCATAATTTGAAATACAAACTTTTGTTTACGTGTCATAGGAGTTGCTTTTAAGACAAAACCCATCGGTTGAACTGGGAATGGCACGTCTATTTATAATGGGTTCGAAGATATTTAACTTTAAATCTTAAAGTGCTGGTTTAATATTGCGTCAACAGCTTTCTTCGGGACACCTTGCGCGCAAAGTGTCACGAGGAAAGCTGTTGACTGAGACTTCTTTTTTACTTTAGACTAGGCTTGGTGGTTCTTTAATGAAAGGTGCCTTCATGGCGAATTTGAATCTTTTAACCATTATATGTTGAACGGCAACGAGAAAACAACTATAGCAGTGATGCGCACTTTGAGGGTTAACATTTTCATATGACCCTAATTAGATTAAATTTTGTAGGTTTACTTTGTGGTTCATTGGATCCACCCACAGGACAAACCTCAGAATAGAAGTTGAAATGAAACTTTTAGCTGTAATACTTTTGAAGATGTTCGATTCTAAATTCGTATGTGTCCCGAGTTAGCATAAATTTAAATTTGAAACGTTTTGCTTGTAGTTCATTGGGTTCATGCAGCACAAAACTATGAAATGAAGTTGGAATCATCTTCTATCTATAGTAGCTTTGAAGACATCCAATTAAAAAAATGAAGTGTCCATAATTAGCGCACACTTAAATTGTACAACTGCTGAAGGTGCCCAATAGATGTGCAGTACCGACAAGGAGTAACAATAGAGCAACAATGGCCTCTATGTTGAATACTTTGGTACCCAGAAGGGACTGAAATTTTCAAGTGGCCGTAAGATGACCTTAATTTGCACAATTTTCAAACTGTTGACTATTTTAGTAATATGCGAAACTCTACCATAGGGGCCATATCCTTACCAAATTTGATGTCTCTGGCTCTCGCGATGTCTGCGTTTAAGGCGACACAAAAAT
The DNA here is from genome assembly GCA_964020975.1 of Hermodice carunculata. Taxonomy (NCBI): domain Eukaryota; kingdom Metazoa; phylum Annelida; class Polychaeta; order Eunicida; family Amphinomidae; genus Hermodice; species Hermodice carunculata. Next base: position 15,212,790 of record OZ026617.1, read on the forward strand.
AAGTGGCAACATAGACAAGAAAGAAAAAAAAAGGATATTAAGAAAAAACAATATGTCTGTGTTCACACGCAGACATACTGTGTTCATAATTCCGCTCCCACGTTTTTATGCGCTTCGAGGCAGTTTATCGCTGTAAATCTCATAAATGATGGAGATGTCAAAAACTGTAGAGATTCATTATTGAGAAGCAAATGAAACACGGCAGCTGTTTTGCACGAAACGGCATTAGCGTGCTTGATTGATTTTGGAAAATGTTCGACGATCAGAAATATGTACCTTCCATGCAAGCGCTCTATTTGTACCAGAAATATACGTCCCAAATATTTCTATTGCATCTCAGATTGGTGTATTTTTACTTGTATCAAGGGAAATAGAAACGTCATATATAATGGTTAAAGGGTAACATCTGAGCATTTTTATAACAGTAGGTTTCAGTGAATAATCTATATCTTTGATCCTCTCCTGGGGGTTCACTACTTAAAAAAAATCCCCCAAATTTAAAGTTCTGGGAGAGGATTTCGTCCTGCAACAAGCATATCAACTTATTTCATTAGTCGAAAAAGTATCAGCTGTTCAGATGATTTAGGGTAATAGAAAACCTTTTATGTTTTTACTTCAAACAAGCTAGGCTAACAAAAACGGCCGAAAAAGAGAACACACGGGTTTACAGGGCAATATTTCAGAGGATAATTGTATTTAGAGGTCAGAAGAGGTCAAATTGGCTATTTTTGAAAGTTCCACTCCACACAAGACTAGTTTCAAATGTGTCACCGTCTAAAAGGAGTACGCCTAGATCAACATGCGTTCACTTGCCAAGCTGTTGACACAGAGTGCACATTGGTGTATATCGTTCAGAAGATTGCCTCATCATTTCCCTATTTCTAACAGCATTTTGTTGCACCCTACACTTTTTACCATTTTCTGTAATAAAACGAAATTTTCGATTGTTTCTTCCATTCTTTTATGTTGAAGAAGAGCGTAATGAAAAGACTATTTTCAGCTTGACAATAAAGGGTCAAGCAACACTCTTTCTTCAGAACGGTGTATTTTAACTGACACCCAAGCTCATCGCCTGTTGACTCAGCAAACGGCAAATTTATTTGAAACCTTTCAGGTAGAATTACATAGACGCATGTCAGAAAGGCGTGGAGGTCAGGC
>OZ026617.1:15216447-15278947 GCA_964020975.1 Hermodice carunculata
AACCAAAAGAGGCGAGCGTTCAAGCAAAGCCCGCAAAAGCCATTATGCACCCGCCATTTCAAAGGACGTGCGGATAATAGCTTGAGCCGACCCGCCTTTTTTGTTTATTATAGTGTTTTACCATCTTTGAAAAATAACACTAATCTGTCAGAGAACACCCTACTAAGTAGTAATAATCCTCGTTAATTCCATTTAATATTTGCTTTCAATCATTCCTTTGTGTGCCTTGGAGACAGATTTAAGTGTATCATAATCCTTTCAATTCAATTTATGCTTCATAAAAAATATGTTTTTTTTTATTCAGTTGTAAATGTCAATAGAGTAATCGAATTTGAAACAGTTTACTTCTCTGTCTACAACATTCGAATGTGTTCGTCGCTTCGGGGTTTCGGTACTCCGGCTAGTTATCATATTGGCCGACAGAGACCATTACGTAACTGCCCAAAATTCAAAACAAATCTCTTTGCAAAGTTGGAGCAAACTGATCAAGCACATGCGTGAAGGTCATATGCTTTGTATTATCAAAGACTTGGAAAAAAAGTATGGTTGCTCAAATTTAATTTGTGTAATACTGATTCTATTATCTAGCGCATTGCTTTGGTTAGAGGTAAATAAATATTCTTCTACTAATATTAATACCTGAACCTTAGACCTTGTGCACCTACTTTGCTGGCTGCAGTATTGTATATGGAAGCGAGATTTTTGTGGTCTACGTGACCGTTTTGAACAAATACGTTTGACAGCCGAGAATCGTGACATGGACCTACTGACTGGTGGAAGTCACATTAAGATGCTGTTTTCACGTAGTTATAGATAGTGTGTAAAATATTATAATAGTCCTCAACAAAACTCGGTTGCATTTATCTTTTCATTTTGCAGATTCGAGAGTATGGATATGGTTCGTCACGCATCAATAACAAAGTGCGGTGTATTTATATATATATATATATATATATATATATATATATATATATAATCAGAATGCAAAAAATCATGTCTGGCTTCCAACTCAGACATAATTATCTTCTTTTCTTTCTTTTTTTTTCTTGCTTTCTTTCTTTCTTTCTTTCTTTCTTTCTTTCTTTCTTTCTTTCTTTCTTTCTTTCTTTCTTTCATAATTTCATAGTCATAATGTTTAAAATTTTGCAAATTAGAGGCAATTAAAAGTTCCATATCTTCCAAACTATTGCAGATAGACACAAAGTTCTAACTTACGCATGTAGGTTTGAGACACGTGTCACTGGACAGTGAACAAAATTTCATGAAGTGCAGGTAAATGTGGCAAGTTTGTAGGGGTTTTTTTTGCCATATTAATTAAGGACTTTCCTCCACAGGTGGACCACTGTGCTAAGTTTTTTCCCCTCCAATGCCTAGAGAAAGCCCATAAGCTTGGGTAAGACTGCTTGATTGTATAGTTTTAACATAGGCACTTGCCACAGAGCAAGGTGAACATGATAAAATTACATGAATATATCAGCTGAACAACTTTTAGCATGGAAGGAAAATGGCCTCTAAACTACTAACGGATTCTTTCATAAAATGTCGAACTAAAATAAATAAGTTAAAACTATTTTAGGTCAGTAAAGCTTGCCTAATCAGTGAAGTGTCTACTTGATTCAGTCTAAATATATTTTTGAGGAAGGGGTGGGAGCATATTGTGTTGAATGTAAAATGATTTGTTACATTGACACAACATAATTTAGACTGTAATCATGAATTACATGTAATGCCAAGTCAGACTCACATGTTGAAATATTAAATGGAACAATCATCAATCAATACTTTTTTTTTTAAAAAAGCTCATAATCACCATGCAAACCCTGTTAAAGGAACTGCATGTTTGGGTCCAGTGTGGCTACAAAGTACTTCTGCTCACTGCTGATTGGCTGAAGATCAGGTTTCAGACAGGGCCCCCTGAAATATGGAAGCCTGCCTTACTGAGCCCCATGGGGTTCTGCCTCAGCACTGGACATGTATGTTTTCACAGCAGCGTGTGTAGGAAGATGGGAGGCAGGTTGTTAACAGCGGCATTTGCCTGCTCGGGTAACTGTTAGGCCATTGTTGTATGTGGCTGGTGGCTCAGGGTCCCTGTCCAATTGTCGAGGGCCCTGGGTTTGCTAAACGGGCAACAATAGCATCACCTTGAACAAGGACCTACATGTGATGAATTATTCTGTTACAAAAATTTGAAAGAGGCAATGACTGGGCTCTCTCTCTCTCTCTCTCTCTCTCTCTCTCTCTCTCTCTCTCTCTCTCTCTGACTGTCCCTTCCCCTTCCCCCTCTTTATGTCAGGGTGTCAACCCAGACATACTGTTTTCTCAATTTTTTTCTTTCCTCTTCTTTTTCTTCTTTGCACCACATTATTTGTCCGGAGGTCCTCTCAGACACCGTGCAGGCTACAATGTTTAAACTTGGCATGGTAACAGAGCTGGTAGGGAAGTTGACTATCTGATTTGGATTAATCGACATGTTTAAAATTATGCAAATTAAGGCCTTTCTAAAATTTAAAAGCTCCACATGTTCCAAACTACTACAGAGAGACACAAAATTTTAATGAGTACATATATGTTTGTGACACCTGCCAAAATAATGGACAGTAAATGAATTTGGTAAAATTTCAACTTATGCTAATAAAGGGCATTGCAAATTTTAAAAGTTAAATATTTCCAAAACTATTATAGATACAGATGCCGTTGCAAAGTTCAATTTTAAGTTTGTGGCAAAGGCACATACAGTGAACCATGAACCAAAGTTATGGGATTTTAATTTACGCAAATTAGGTGAATATGCAAAATTTAAATCTTTAATAGCTTCAAAATTGTACAATTTAAACATATGCAAATAAGAGTAATACAAAAAAAATTAAATCTTGGCTTACTTCAAAACTGTCATACGTAGCGGTGTCATTCCAACTTCAATTTGTAGGTCTGTGACATAGCCGCATCCAATGAACCATAAACCAAAGCTGTAGGCTTCAAATTTATGCAAATTAGACAAATACACAAAATTAAAGTCTTTGAATAGCATCAAAACTATTACAGATAGGAGTGTCATTCAAACTTCACTTTATAAGTTTGTGACATGGCCGGATCCAATGAACCAAGAAGCAAAGTTGTAGAATATTAATTTAGGCAAATTAGCGTAAATTCACAACATTTAGATTATGTGGAACAATGGCAAATTGTTGCATTGCACTGTTGTCATTTTGAAAGTATCCAGGCAGATTTGCTGTGAAATAAATCTTTTCTAGTTATGTATCTAATTTTCAACCAAAATAAGATAAGATAATGTTTGCAATCTAAATAAGTGAACACCAAAAATGATTAAAAAGCTGTAAAAGCTCCTAACCATATAAAATTATCACAGACTTCTGAAAAGGTCCAAATAGAATAAAAAACTAGAAAAGATTTGCTTCACAGCAAATCTGTCCGTATGCCTTCAATATGAGAACAGTTTAAAATGCTACACTTTGCCATTATTCAACATAATCTAAATTTCGTGTATTAGCCTAATTGTTAAAAAGTAAAATGCCACAACTTTGGTTCTTGGTTCATTGGATGTGGTCATGTCACAAACGTAGAAAAATGAAGTTTGAATAAAACTAATATCTAGTTGTGTATTTGACTATTTGCATAAAAAGAAAGCCTGCAACTTTGGGTTATGGCTCATTGGATGGGGCTTTGCCACAAACCCATAAATTGAAGTAGGAATGGCACCTCTATCTCTAATAGTTTTGAAGGTATTTAAGATTTACATTTTGCATGTTCACCTAATTTGCATAAATTAAAATCCTACTGCTTTTGTTCATGGTTCATGGTTCATTGGATGCAGCTTTGCCACAAACCTATAAATTAAAGTTGAAATGGCATGTCTATGTATGATAGTTTTGGAAATATTCAACTTTGAAAATTTTCGAAGCCCCTTATGAGCATAATTTGAAATTCCACTTAACTTATACTGTCCATTATATTGGCAGGTGTAACAAACATATATATGCACATTGGAATTTTGAGTATCTGCAATATTTTGGAAGATATGGAGCTTTTAAATTTTTAATTGCCCCTAAATTTGCATACTTTTAAACATCATGACTATTCTGAATATGATGCCCAATTTCACTGGTTTGGTGGTTTTCATAAAAATGATGCTTGAGAAAATCTCCAGACCAAGTTGGTCGTGATGAAGAAAGGAAAGAAAGAAAAAAAGAAGGATAGAGTGTGTGTGTGTGTGTGTGTGTGTGTGTGAATGAGAGAGAGAGAGAGAGAGAGGGAGAGAGAGAAAAAGAAAGAAATTAAATTCCAGTATTTACAAATAAAGTGAAACCTCCCTAAAGTTGGTACCCTAGGGACCAGCGAAAAGTCCCCCATGGGTCCAGACAAAATGGCCACTCCTGAGGGGGTCAGCCCTTCTGGGCAGTATGGATGAGTATGTGCGCATGTATATGAACATTATTCATACATGCGCATATATATGTGCAGTGTATACATATTAGGATTCAAGGGGATGTGCATACATGCAATACAAAACTGTCTTTCTTCCTTTATTACATAAAAAAATTGACAGACGCTGTCAAAAACTACATATACATGTACCTGTGAACCAAAACAAGCACTATACTGTCTCATTATTGGCCATGAAGTACAGGCTTCATCTAACTGGTTATCAGAAAACAAAAACATGAAAGTGTTGACTGAGATGACACAAATTCTACCCTCCTTGGTCTGGCTGACTCACCTCTGTATGTAGTGTATTTTTGACAGAGGATACACTGAGGCTTGTTCTGCCTAGACCTCCGGAGCCTGTGTTCCCGTGGGACTGATACGCTCAGCAGACTGACATTGCCTCAGGCAAAAACAGGCCAGTAGTCACACCAGTTTCAGTCATGGTGCACTCACAGGTCTGTTCAGCACTAGTGGAAACTATAGCCTACCTCGTACACATATGGTAGCATGGAGTAGATCTGTTCTTGTATGAACAGAAAGAGATTCTCTATATTTTATTGAGAGCCTCATTACACAGCTGTTAGGAGCCCCCCCCCCCCCTTCCGAATTTGCTACAAGACCCGAACCTTCCAAAGCATACACTTAGCATGCTTGGATAGAAAGCTGCCTGTGAGACAGGTTCAAGCTAATTAATTATGAATGCAAAATGGTTGCCTGGCACCATAAAGGTCAAGCAATAGGCCATACAGCAAGCAGTTGAAGGCCTGCATGTGGTTTGGGAAGAAATTCGGTGAATTTAGCATATATTAAAATTACCCAAGTTTTGTTTGTATGCCATTGGATTTTCCAGTTGTCACAAACCTATAAGTGTAAGTTATAACTTTGTGTCTATCTGCAATAGTTTAGAAAATATGAAGCTTTTCCAATTTTAACTGCCCCTGATTTGAATAATTTTAATCATCATGACTATTCCAAACCAAGTGGCAAAATTTCATTGGTAGGCCAGTCACCATGGCAAGTTTGGTGTTTTGGGGAATAATAGTGTCTGAGAAAAACTGGAACAAATTTGAGTGCCATGGAACACGAGAAAAACAGTATATCTGGGTTGGCATCCAGATAAAAAAACGATCACAAGACCCAAGACTGTTGTTGCGAATGGTTAAGTTAAGTCCACATATAAAGTATTTTTTTTAAACGACTAGTTCTGGCGACTGGTACACTATAGGTACGAGGTCGTCTTACATTCAGCTTGAGAAGTCTTTTAGGGGAGTGTAAATACCACAACTTATCGCCAGGATTGAGGATCTTCTTTAAAAAAAAAATACATAGTGATTCATGCCTTTGGCGTGAGGTACACAAACCGGTGGTTTGCAATGCTTTTTTTGTAATTCAGCTCAGGATGTATCACTCATAGAGCTCTCCTCTGCATAGACTCAATCTGGTCATTTAAGCATTGATTCACACCAGATTGGCATACCTCACAGGAATACTCAAACACATTTCGAATTACGTTACAACATATGGATGCGGTCACCTTGTCTGCGACCCCAGCTTGTCTTCAGCAGTCGCAGAAACTAGATTCTTTGAGATGCTTTAGAACAATTATAAGTGACATGGTCATTCCATTGAATATCGTTGGAAAAATAACACCTGGCAATTTGGTTTTCCACACATGCCTATAGTGCGGTCTTCAATTTTGATTTCTGACATGCTTGATGATATCCTGGCAAAGGATATGACCATTTCAAATCTGTGGCTCTGACTAGCTAATATGCAACGTTTGGCCTGGTTATATTAAGACAAAGACGAATCTCTTTAAAACTATTATAAAGTAATCTATAAGGTCTGCAAGCACATGTGAAAAGTTACAACCTTTTTGGGCACTACTGTGACCAATTTTGCGACTTTAGCATTACTTTCCCTTGTCCACTAATACGCACTGACAAAGACATAAGAGTGTATCTTTGCCTACGGTACATTATGTGATATGACATCATACAGTATTGTATTTACTTTATATCATTTTATGTTTTCTACATTACTTTATGTATGTACAATTTCAATATGTGGAAATACAATTTCAACATGGGGAATACAGTCAAACTTAATGGCCCTTGGGATCACATGGGGGATCTGACAAAAGAGGTCTCTCAAATAGGTGGTGCTAGAAGACAAGGTTTGAGGTTTAAAACGGGAACGACAACTATAAGTTACTCTGTCTTGCTATTTAGCGCGTCGCCTATAATACTGACAGCATTTTTCGTGATAGTCGTCTTTATCAAAATGTGGTCTCTGAGCACAATATAATTTGATGAATAGAGACAGGGTGCCTGTCCTGTCACAAAGCAAGCTCCTCGTGACAGGTGGAAAAAGGCTCGAGGGGTTTGGAGTTGGTGAAATAGAACATGTGAGAGCAGGGGTAGTTATGAGTGTAGTTAACAAGAAACAGTCTGGTCCGGGTCCTTGGAGCAGGTGGGATAAACAGAGTCTTGTAAATATCTTTATCAAATGAAACTTTTGAATATCAAAATCCAAAGAAAAATTCTACCCCTGCCGAATATTATTCACCAAATAGGTAAGAGGAAATTATTATGTCTGTGTATAAACCTTTCTTTCTTTCTTTCTTTCTTTCTTTCTTTCTTTCTTTCTTTCTTTCTTTCTTTCTTTCTTTCTTTCTTTCTTTCTTTCTTTCTTTCTTTCTTTCTTTCTTTCTTTCTTCCCTCATGCCTTTCCTCCTTAATTTCGTCTCTCCGCCTCTTCGGAAGTTTTTTCATATATTTCAAACCATATTATTGAAATTGGTATTCCCATTTGGAATAATCAGTACTTCAAAATTATGCAAATTGGAAGCAATTGAAGTTTTAAATCTTTCATATGTTCAAACATAGCATAGAAAAAGGCACAATTCGTAGTTCAATATATGTATTTGAAACATAGACAAACCCAACGGCTTTCAAACAAAGGTCTGAGAATTTCAATTTTGCCAAATTCAACCAATTTTCCTACAATACACCTCATCTCTTCTACAAGATGTTGGATACCATTATCATTACGACCCGCCAGTACTTTCGGACCTGTAGGCACTATTGGAGCAACCTTCTCCCCTAAACGCCAGCTTTCACTCAACAGGGAGTCTTGGTAGGCCCGGCTGGCGGTGTTACTTGATTCTTAGCGACTTCAGTGTCTGACACAAAATCCCCAATCCGGGGCCCACCGTTGTCCACAACTGCTAACCGTATCAAGTTGTATTTCCAATTTCAGGTAATGCTCACTCTGGAAAGGCCCTTTTATATATTGTACATTACATTCATTCGACAAGTTAACCGTTACACTATTCAAACATACATTTTGGGATACTACTTCTTCATAATATCCAATCGAGACTAACCCATAATGGCTGCCATTTTGAAAATTTTGGATTCTACACCCAATGGTTTGTAATAAATGAGGCTAGTATTGGGACAATTTTGGGAGGGGTTATTATATATGCAACCAAAAATATATATTTTGCAAATATTTCAGAATATCAATAATGATATGATATATATGTTGTGGCCGCAATTCACTTTGATATCCAAATCAAATGTATTTTTGTATGACATTGCGCAATGTTCAAAGTGGCGTTCACCACGTGCCGGCTGGTTCAAGGTCTATCGTGTCGCATTTGGATTTGTAACTTACGATAATAACTGCTTCAGACACAAGCGAACGAGCAGATTAAAGTTAAGATAGTAAGTTATATTCTAAAAGTATTTTAAGGAGCATTTGTTCTGGAAACTCAGAGAACAGACACCTGGAACCTAGCGAAATGTAACAATCACGATCACCGAACAAGCCTCGATTTGGCCTTTACCGTGGCTTTGCCTGAGTGAACTTTGTGTTGCAGTGATGCTTTTGCCCCCGGCTCAAATTACCCCCCCCCCCCCAGACAAGTGGAAATTAACCGGGGCTATGGCTATGCCGTTTTACCGAACACGGTGGCTATGCAACTATGCTCTCTCCCCGGTCCAAGTTAACCCTCTACTGCAGACAAGTTGAAATAAACTACTGTGTTTGAGCCGACGTACTGCAAAATAACTACATACGACGGTCACTGTTCCAATAACATCTTGCAGCCAAGGTCGATCAATTTTGATTAGGGCAGGGGGGCTTAAAACTTAATATATATATATATATATATATATATATATATATATATATATATATATATATATATATATATATATATATATATATATATATATGTGTGTGTGTGTGTGTGTGTGTGTGTGTGTGTGTGTGTGTGTTCTGCTTCATAAAAATTGCTTACGGTCGGGACTCGCGCCTTTTCAGTGGGTTCGGAAGGGTTATCAAAACATATATATTATTTTAGGTGACTTTGAAATTTATCGAAACATGACGGTTATGTTTCAAGTGGATGTTCTTTCCCCTTTTACACGTTACCTCCTTTGACGTCAGTTGGAATTGTTACATGGGCACAGCCAAAGGCACTTGTAGAGGTAGAAATCTACCTCCCGTGCTGTCATGCGACCATTTGCGTGCATAACAGATTAGTATGCATTACCAGAACATTTCTAGGCAATTTACTGTGTCCTTAAATATCATCTTCTCTATAAAATATATATAACGTCCAAATATCATCACCTACTAGGACTTTCTATATTTTCAGCAGATTAAAACCAAATTTAAACCTTGGAGCCCATGGCGTGGTTGTACGCTGGTGTACTGCAAAACCAAAACCAAAAGAACAAAAAAACAAAAATAAAACATAAAATACAAAAAAAAACAAAAAACAAAAAAAACAAAAACAAAAAAAAAGAAAGAAAGAAAGAAAGAAAGAAAGAAAGAAAGAAAAAGAAAGAAAGAAAGAAAGAAAGAAACAAACAAACAAACAAAGAAGAGTAGTTAGTTTGGTCTTTGATCGTCGGACACAAAAAATGGAATATTAGTTTGATTTTCATCTTCATTTTAAAAACTTTAACTTCACTGAATGTCTGAAAGATGAAAGAAAGATGTATTTTGTTTATTAAACGCACACAAAATAAGAAAATGAAAGAGATACACAACTGCCTGACACAATCCTTGGCATAGGAGGAAACAGACCAGCTGTGCATCGAAACCAAGCAAAGACGGATGCAGAATCTCTCATGGTGTAAATTGGCGATACGTGCCCCCTGGCTGACCTTTTAGTGACGCTTGTAGCCTCATATCTTATTTTTGAGACTAGTAGTTTGCTTGCACGTTGTTCAACATCTTTGTAACTAAGAAAGAAAAAGTAAGGAAAAAAGTGGAGGCACATTGAAATTTCGTGGAAAGCTATTTGATCTTGTCAATTAGCGCAACAAATCTTATGTATACGTCTGAGAAACTCCCCTTGTTACAAAATAAAATCTAAAAGTAAAGTATTCTAATTGAATAATGTAAGTCTTTGGAGTTTATTGTAACAAGCCTGTTTACAGAATGTTGTTACTTATTATTATTAAAAGGCTTACCATCATGTGGCTTTCATATGTACTAATCTGGACATAAAGATGCTACGTATGTGATTTTTTTGTGGTTTATTGTGATGGGACTGTTTACAGAAGGTTATAATTTATTTATTATAACGCTTGGCATTACGAGGCTTTCCTATGTACTAATTATCACACGAAGGTACAACACATCTGTTTTAGCAGTTTTATGGACTAGTGTGCCAGGGGCTGACTCAGCAGTTTTGTGGGAAGCCCTAATGACGTCACCTGAAAACACAATGACGTCAGCATACAAGAGTAATAAAGGAGTAAAACGAGTAGTCCACAAAACGTGTAAAGAAAGGAACACAGAATTATATTAAGTAAGATTAAAGGGCAACAATTCAGACTGGACACGGTATTCAAGAGAATTATAAAGTGGCTATTCAGACAGTGTATTTGTGGGTATGTATGAGAAGTATTGCCTTCACACCATACACGGAAATCAGTCGACGTCTGCAACATACTACAGTCAATTATTACCTGATAAAAGCAGACCTCATAACATATACCATGTCACAAGGCACTCCACACATTCACCTGGATAACTTTTCCCATGGCTGTAAACCTGTACAAACCTTAATTGGCTTGCTACCTTCTGAAGCTGTCAGAGGAAGTTACACTCGTAACCCATTTAATTCCCAAGATTACAATCTCAATTACCTACAGGTCACTGCAGACTACAATACCCACCTGAGACGAGGACTAGAACCAACTATAACAAAAAGCTATATATGGATTCTTACCTCACTTCGGTATTGGAAGATGCATCTGTTCTTTAGTCAGACTTCCCTGTACAGTGGATTAAAATCTCAGTCTGTTGATTATGAATACTGACACACATCAGAGGCCCAGCAAACATTGGATAGTGACGTGTGTTCTGATATATGGACATGTGGGATACTCAAATTCCTTCGGACGCACACCAGTCTACTATGATATGAACTTTGAGAACTTCCACATGATACTGATGGGAGAAATCAAGTCTAACAAGAGGCCATTGCAAGCCCACATTAGTTTTATGTGTGGACCTCATTGTCTCTACTATACTATACAAAAAGGTCAAGTGATGACAATAAGGACACTATCACTCAGTCTGGTCATTTTGGTAGAATTAAAAGAAGGAATGATGGCATTTTATTTTAGTTTCGTTGCAAAGTATTTCTGACTCTAATAAAAAATAAGGTATAAAAATGTTACATATATGGGCCATGTTGAAGATGGCATTCATGCATTCGCTCCTCCAATGAACCATTCTTTCAGGAATGGGGATTTGGTGCAGTTCGTATGTGCACTTTCCATTTTCGGGCTTGGTGGTTAGTGCCGAAGGCTGCTGACCAAGCTGTTCCATGGTCACAAATCATATATATTTTGGTGCACCTTTAATACTGGTGAACTTACAGCTGTACAGTCCATACCGATTATGGTATTAATGCACACACATCGGCTATGCCGATTATGGTATTCATGCACAAAAACTTACATTGCACCCTTCTTTTCAGGAATGGCTATTTGGGAAGCTGGTTCATGCATTTCTCAGATCGGGCTAGGTGATTGGTGCTGAAGGTGGCTGGTTTGAGACCTGGCAATTACATGGTCACCAAAGATACAATTTCGGTGCTCGTATGATACTGGTGGACTAACATATGTACAGTATCCAATCTGGATACTGTACATAATCACTTTCATTGCCATTTCTGAACTGATACCCTATAAATATCTTTACACTTTAATTCTTCAAGGTCGAAAGACAAAATTTTTAGGAAGTTTGCATTACACGCACATTTTGTTTGCTTCTCGAAGTCTCCTTCCATTGATATCGAATATCAGATCTTTGTTTGCAAATGCTCCTGAAAATTAGGTTAAAAACTAAAATTTGCATTGATCTTAGCTGGTGTAAGAAATTCTCCATTTTCATTCACTATATCATCAATACAATCGACACCTTTGTCATACCATTTTTTGAAAAAAAAACACTGGTGCATTTTGCACATTTTTTTTTCATGAAACCTAAAGCATTTTTTCCTTACTGGGGCAGATGTTTGCAATTGAAATATAAATCTGAACGCATACCACGAAGTCTTAGTTTGCATGTAAAAGAAAAATGTCTGTTTCTAGGTAAGACCAACAGAACAACAGCTTTGAAACAAATCATAACGATCCACACCAGGAGAAAGTTGTTGAACGATATGCTTCCACGTTACTTTTTCCACATCAACAAAACGTTCGATCGAAGTACTTAATCACAATTTAACCTTCTTTCCAAAAATCCGGTACTTTTAGTCCGCCATTCTCTGGTTTTAGATACATAACATATCCTATTACTTTGGAAGAGCCATTTCCCCAAACAGAACTGTCAAATTTTGTTTTCGGTTTGCTTGATCATATCCAGACTCAATGGTATAATTGAAGCACTCTGATATAATTTAGAGATACCATGAGATTTTATGAGTAGAATGTTACCTGTAAGAGACTGTTCCCTCAGTTTCCAAATATGATGTTAAGGACGTCATAAGCTGAAATTTGCCATGAAAATTTGTAAAGCGAATGGCGTGTTCATCAGAAAGGAATGTAATACCCAAAGTGGAAAAGTCACCCTTACTCGATGTTTTAAGTAGGTTGCATGGCTTTCGTCCCGCATGGCTACCTATCCATACTAATCCAGCAGTTTTCTCTAAATTTACCTTTTAGCCCACAGCAATTGCCAGTCTTTTGTAAACTATCCAGCACAGCTTTAGCAAACTCTTCATCTAGAACAGGGCATGTCGTGTCATCAGCTAGCTGTCTCAATTTTATTTCTTCTGACGCATCTTTTTATAAATGGGTTTGCTCAAAAATGAATGGCTAATAATTCAACTGCTAATATATATATATATATATATATATATATATATATATATATATATATATATATTAGCAGTTGAATTATTAGCCATTCATATTGGAGCAATGGAGAGCTTTGGCGTACACCTATGAAGAAAGAAAAAAAATGATGTGTAGCCGTTATTTATTACACAACTGCTTATATCTGTGTACATGGGGTTTGGCCCAATAACGAAAATACTCATAAAAGTAATAAACGTTTAAAGCTTTGTCAAATAGAATGCCACGCTAAAGCATCAAAGGCTTTTTCAAGATCAATCAACATTATGAAGCTGGGCACGACACGTAAAGAAGTTAACTCAATTATGTCGAAAATTGGTCAAACATTTTCAACGATGAACCTACCTTTGACATAGCCAGCCTATTCCGTGTTAATTAATTTTGGTACAGAAGATTGGAGGCTTTATATCAAAACTTTTGCAATTAATTAATAGTCTATGTTCAATAGGGACAATGGTCTCCAGTTTTTCAAACGTTTTACAACGTTTTCGTTTTTTTGCCGGGGGGGGGGGAGGGGGTCAGTGAAATTACTCCTCGTCTCTGGTCTACTGAGAGTATACCTTTTTCAAAGAGATAGTTAAAACAGTCCAAGACCAACTGCTGTGTATCTGTCAAGACAAAAACTGTAGAATTCAACAAGCACTTAAACACTTATATCGAGTTACTTCACCTTCACGATAATCTTTTTCAACTTCTGCGAATTTATTACTATTTGGATTGTCAAATAAATCATAAACTTGGATTATCCACCGGATGAGAGTTTTCATTTGAAGAACATAACTTTGCGTAGAACTATTTTTTGTCTTCGATGATGTCTTTTAATTCATCAATTTGTTTGTTATCTGAAACAAGCAATTTTGTAGTGCATTTACATTCATAACTTCGTTTCTCAAGTAAAAAAAATATTCAGGGCTCTTTTCACCCTGTTCACACCACCTTGCATATGATCTTAACATAATGCACTCTACTTGTGTCCCATACGGATGTACGTTTTGGACTCTTTTGGGTAATGACGAACCATAAATTTATGCGTTTTAGCTAAACATACCAACGAACATTGCCTTCGGTCGGAATTGACTTGGATTTGTTTCATTAGGATTACGATTTGGATATGGTAATGACACTGTCTAATACATATCATTTAATCGTGCTTCAACATGTTCAAGTTTACTGTGAACTTCACCACTGCTTCTAAATGCCAATTCGGAATATAAATTTTCCTTTCTTCGAATGTTATTCTTTCTGATTTCTTTCAGTTGCCTTTCTTTTTAAGTAGGAGGCTATAAACCCTTAAAGATCGCATTTGATAACATCCCATTTCAGATATTTATTGTCTAAATCCAAATATGTATCCTTTTGTTTACGTACTAAATCTTTAAATCCTGACAAAAGTTTCATTTCCAGAACCCGGGGCCACGCGATTAAAAAATGAACACTTTTGGGCAGAGGACTACTTCAACTATGACGAGTTTTTATTGAAGGCTTGCTGGGACAAAAGTCGAGTCTGTATTTGATGAAAAAGGGTATTTTGCTCTCATACGACACATAGGTCTTATGAAATGGCGACAGTATTAACAGTAATATATATCATGCATTTTGATGGCTACAGTGTTTGTGAAGAACAGATAAAGCTGAGCCAGCTCTCTCCGTATACAAAGCTTCCTTAGTAGGTAACATCTGATGTCTTCAGGGTCATCCGAGCTTCCAACGAAAGGCCGAAAGGGGGGTAAGCGCGATGTTATAATGTTGAAAATAGCCCAGCTCCCCCATTGGCCTCTTCATTTCATATTATCAAAAAGATAGTTAGAAGCTAACTAGGGAGGCCTGGCTGTGATGAACATGTTGAAACTTACTTGAGCCTGCAAAGTATTGGTCAAACATGGATGGGAAACTTATATTTTTTATCAAATATCAGTCCATGTACATATTATATGGCAAAAACTCTTATGAGTATAATCCTATATTTTATTCATGTAGGCTATAAAATCATATTTTGGCTGGTAAATTGTCAAAAGATGCAATTTTTCCTGTAGCACGTAGTCTTGAGGAGGCTTTTTAACATCTTCAAATATTCGCACCAATGGCACTCTTTTATGAAATATCTGGATATCGTGCTTTATCCGTGAACTTCTTTTGTCAAAATCAATATGCACAGAGAATTTACATGGAAACCTGCTGTGATGCTTTTACTCTCAAGTCACGCGAACAATCTGAACATCTGTGTACATTTGCTGTTTCATTCTAAGCTTGATAACCTATTGTTAAAAAATTGCATCTGATGCTCGTTTCATTAACGTAATGTGTACTTCTACATTCTAAATGTTACAAATATGGTGACACTTGGCTATAATCTGTTTGCTTTGGCAGTTTGTGGGTGTTTTGGATTTGCGGATGAAATGCTTTGAATTTCATGATGCTGTTTACTTTGACATTTTGACTTTCATGAAAACGGTTGGTATGTAGCCATTTGTTGTAGCTGATTTTATAATGGAAAGGATTACAACATTAATCTGGTGATGGCAGAACTTATATATTGCAGAGGCAGTCTGACTATAAGTTAGAAAATTTTCCAAATGGATGGCGCATAAAGAATCATTGAACATGTTTGCAAATTTTTACGAAACTGACTAACACGAAAGTGACTGACCTGCCCAGCATAGTAATTGAATATATTTAGAATTTCAGCAAAAAGACATCTAATATAATCATAATTGTACGATGTCGTTTGATATTGGTATGACACTGCCATAACAACAGATGAGATACGGACAGAGTTTTAGGCGTGGTTGCACATATCGGTTGGTATTGGCATGGCAGTAGTATACCAATACATGAGATATGGGCAGAGATCCCTAATTGAATGTCTTCTATACCGCGAAAAATGAAAAGCCAATCAGATCAAGTGAGGATTTTAAAGCGCTTGCCCCGAAGGCAGCTCTAAATTTGCTTCTACTGATAGCATTTGATGGGTAGACAAATGAATTACAAAAAGGGGTGAGCAGAATATCGGCAGAATTCGCCCTTAGGGCCAAACTAGAAGTAACAGAAGTAATTGGTGAGTTATGTATGGATAAACCCAGATCAAACCATTTTTCAATTATATTAGAGTATTGGAACCGAATCAACATATTTATTTTGTACCTAGAGTTATATGTAATAGCCAAAAGTACTAAGACATTACACATTTTTGTCATTGTGGCTATTGTTTGGATTTTGTTCAGTTTAGCCAGCATTAGTTGTACTTAAATCCCGTTGACTATGAAATGAAACTGAACGACCAAGAAAGACGAAAAAAATCTGCTTAAGCATGTGTTATTAGGACAAACAATTGGTCAACAGGCAATGTCGGTATGAAGACCTCTTATACGTAAATTGACAACAAAAATGGGTAAAAGCCCAGAGACATCTGGATAGCCAATAGATGTCGCACATGACATTACATATAGAGTTAGGAGCAGCTGCTCAACAAGCAATCTTCATATTAAGACCTCTTGCACGCAAATTTACGATACAAATAAGTAAAATTATAACATCTAGAGAGCCAATAGATGACGTACATGACATTACAAATAGAATGGAAACAGGACAGATCAGTGAATGGTTATTAAGGTTTCCGTTGATACATTTACTCTGCGGTTGAACAGTAATATTTTCAAACTTGACAATATGGTTAGGTCATAACAACGCTGAGCCAGCATAGGCCCAAGCGCACAGTCGCTGAGTATTAAGCCCCCTAGTTTTTTCTTTGTGTTTCCCGGCAACCTGAAATATATTCCGATTTTGGAACTTAGCTAAATGTTATGCGGCTGTTTTGAATTTAGAAACTTCAAGTCATGTGATTTTAGCACGTTATTTATCTCTTGGCAAGATGTACGCGGTTCAAAAATGGATTTTTTTTCCTCGGCGCAAACACCGCGAGCACAACGTAGAAATTCGACCAAACCAATCAGGTACAAATCATTATTCAACTTGCTACATCCCATTTTGAGTTTACAAGCATGGGTTATACTAATCTTTCTATCATTAACGTAATATATGTTATTATGTTTGGCATTTGGTTTGTTTAATTCTCTTATATATATGTAATCGTCAACATTTTAGAACATTAATGGAGTGTGGTGCAACGTTCCATTTGCGAGTCGTCACAAAAAATGAGCTGTAATATACATGTGCACCAGCGTAAGCGGATCTCATGTCATGTCCTGATCTAATGTTATATCTGGTTTGTTTTTCGACTGATTAAGGCTTGATATTGCACTAATATATGTAAGCATAAACAATTTTGTACATATATATATATCAATCTAACTTTCCGTAGCGTTCCATGCATAGATCTAATCCTGTTTCAGGAAGACATTTACTATGACATGTATGGCCAAAATGTTTAGCAAGTATGTAAGCATCAGGTAGGTAAATTGATCACCAATGATTAGCACCTTCCGAACATGGGTGAGTTAACGATATTTCTATGAGCGCGTTGGGCACTTAGGATTCAACCTGGGTGAAGGAAAGACCCGGAATATGTTATGCCCATAGGTTTTATAAAGAGTTTTAATACTAAATGCCCCCTTTTGCAAGATGGTTAAAATTATTACTGAAGTAGATGACACTACATTCGGATGCCTTGCGTAGAAAAGGACTGTATGTAAATCAGCAGTATAATGTTGAATCGGTAGTCGTCCAAAGCAAGATTAGTATAAAGTAACTGTAATTTATACAGCTGGTATTACCTTGGAAATATTAATTTGCAGATGGACTTTTAGTGTATTATATTCCATACTCAAACAGGTTGCATATAAATTGTAATATATCAAATATACCAGCGTTGCATCTTTTTCAAAGGCCTCTGAACAGCTTTACACAAATATAGTCATTAATTGAATTAATACGCTCTCACATTCGCCGGTATTTTTTTAAGTAAGAATGGGCTTATGCTCTCTGCATTAAATTACTCATCTGTGTATGATATAGTATATGCACCACTAAACACACAGTTGTTGCAGAACGAATTAGCCTTTTGTCTGATTTGACGATTTATGTGGTAATGAAACACGCTGTGTAGGAAAATGGCATCTCTAAAATATGGGACGTTAACCCTTTTTGGGAGTATTTCTGTTTTTTGGGGGCATGATCGTGTTTCTAGCGCTTGGAAGGCTGATAAAGGGCACCATACCAAATCATAGTAGCTGGAAAATCAGAGCGGTATGACTACAAAGAGTGGCTGCCCCACACTCCACACGGAATTGAAAAATTATAGCCCACCTGAATAGAAGAACCAAAATAGGACAAGGCTCTATTTTTAGCCGATATTGGGTGGAATTGTACCCAATCCGCCTCCTGAGATGAGGTCAGCATCCTCATCAGAACAATTGTGCCGCCAAAAGGTGGACCAGGAGTAACAAGTGATAGTAACTAATTGAATCCCGTGGTGTCCATTTGCAAGAAATCGGTCTGGCTGGTTGGATCATTGTCTTCCAGTTCTTTGAGCAGACAATGATACACACCTATTTGAGGTCCATTCAAAATCCTCTGTTTCCCCACACTGGTCTTTGCCTTCTTCTTTTTTTTTTTCTTGATGGGATACACTGCAACAGCTAAAGCCCCCTACTTTATAATTTTGTTGTTTTTATCACCAGTCATGTTGTGGATACTTTGATGAATTTGGGCAGGCAGTTTTCTTTTTAAAACGGGAATGCAGGGGTCATGGAAATGTAAGAAATGGTGACCTGGGCAGTGTCTTCGCATACTGGAATTGGAGGAAATTGGAGGGGAAAATAGGTTGAAGACTGATCGTGTGTGGACCTGTGTTGAAAATGTCAAAATTGGTTCTAATTGCGGGGGGGGGGGGGGGGGGGGGGAGGGAGCTGGATCCAGCTCAATTGCACCGTGTATGTTGGGCTTTAGATATAACATAGATCAATTGCAAGCAGAAATTGGCACGTCGGTAAATGATTTTATGATATTGGTGTTCAGTTTTTGGATCTCGAATGTTTAACAAATGTTGCCCATGCGCTATACAGCCAAAAATATGAAAGGGATTGCATTTGTTGATTAAACACAAAGAGAATAAAAATGTTAAAAAGGTAAGCTGGCTTTTTTCATGACCCACACTCTGCATTCAATGGTTAAATGAAATGAGAGAATAAATTTTTGACAAGGTAGGCTTGACCTCTTTTCATAACTCACACTTAATCAGCATCATTACATATTGTTACTAGCATGTGCCTCAATTTGTACCACAAAAATTCAAACTGGTGCTAGTAATGTCATCGTATATATCACATATACTGCATGACTTATCTCATCTCGAGAATTGCAATCATAAAGTTGAACCATAACTGACATTTATTCAATAATGTGACATACTCTTTCTACATATTGTTCAGACCAGAAGTTCTATAAACATAATAAACTAAAGTTGTATTTCACTGGGCATCGAAGACACTATGATTTACTTGAAATTAAACTTAAGGTTTCATTTTTAATGCAGAATTCTAAAAGTATCAATGCAGAAATAATATTTTTCTTGTTGGTTCATGCAATACTTGGACATGCATTCTGCCTGGTGCCTCAGTGCATTTCAGGTTTGGTGCTGAAAAATGATTGCGTAATTAAAGAATGTAGTTGTGCAAAATTACAGTAGTTTGTCATGTTAATTTAGAAATCTATTTTCCTGTTTATTTGTATATTGCTTAGACATGTATTCAATTACATCTGATGCCTCTGCGGCCATATCAGGTTTAGTTAGATTGAACATCATCATGACATGATGTTTAAAACACTACTTTCCAGCTCATCAAACCAGTTTATGGTGTACTTTTTCAGCAGTTAAGATTACGTAAGATTGACATTATTGTTTTCGCTCCTTATAAAGCTGATCGTGCAGAAGTGCATTGAGATTAAACATCATGATGTTAAAAACAACTGTGCAGCTCATCAAACTAGTTGATGTTTCACCTTTCTTAGTAGATAAAATAATGTAAGGTTGATATGGAAGTGTCCACTCTTTATTATGCTGATCATGCAGAAGTATATATATACACTCATGCACACACACGAACACACACACACACACACACACAAATATACACCACATATCACGTTTGGTCAGATTAAACACCACGATATTGAACACAACTGTGCAGCTCATCAAACCAATATATGCTGTACCTTTTTTGCTAAGCTTAGTAAAAATTGTGTAAGACTGATATCACAGTGTCCACTCGTTATAATGTTATTGATCATGTGGAGGTATACACACACACATTAATAATAATAATAATAATAATAATAATAATAATAATAATAATAATAATAATGATGATGATGATAACGATGATAACGATGATTATATATATATATATATATATATATATATATATATATATATATATATATATATATATATATATATACTACATTGAATGATGTGGCATACGCATAAGCATAATTTATTTTTTAAATCAGTAGGAAATGAATTTCCGTCCATTTAGTTTTCTTTTTTTTTTTGCATACCGTTATGAATCCGTCCAATTTTTCATATGATTTGTGTGCTTTAGTGAGACATGTAATAAATGCCAGCAAACGAATTTGTATCAGTTAACTTGGATACGTTCTGTACTGTTGATTCAATGAACTTGCATGTGTAAAATGTGCTAGGAATGGGAGATGCATTGTGTGTGTTTTATTTGTACAACTTGGTATATGTACGAATGACATCTTCATACAGAATAAAATTTTCAATATTTTTAATAAAGTCTTCAAGAGTTTTTATTAAGGGAGATATTCAAAACCCATGTCTCCTGTAATTTTAGAGTAAAATGACATTGCTGGAGTTGACAAAGAACCTGACAAAAGCTCCCTGCTACCCCTGTATACCATGAATCAGACATCCATTTGCGATATAGGGGAAAAACACAGCTTATATCAACTTAGGTTGACAGGGGACCAAAAATTGCCTTTTTGAGTATAAATGTACTTACATACTTTTGGGTTTTGCCCGTGGAATGATATTATATAAATATATGAATTATTCTCATGAATCAGGAATAAGGAATATTTTTATTCGACCAAAGCATTACAATAATATCGTTCCAAGTAACAATGTGGCAATATAAGATTGTAATACAGATGTAAATTAAAATGCAAATACATATCGGTCTGGGAGACGCATGCTAAGATCTTCACAAGATCGCTATCATATGCGGCACCAAAAAAAAAAAAAAAAGAAAAAAGAAAAAGAAAAAAGTTAACAGATACGTACATTATAAAGGTACAACCGGGACAAATAAAGAGTGTGTTTGAATTCAGAATATGAGTTTAGTTGGAATTACAGACATAGCAGTTACAGATTGTATATATGTGGATTCATAATTATTTAAGTACGATACTTTGGCATAATTGGAAAAACCGAAATAACTGTGGGTGTGTACTTTTCTTTTAATTTGATATGATGTGGAGTTTAAGGCACGTAATATTTCATGCCTTAGGTACTTAGTAGCAAAAACACGACGTGTCTGGGGTATGTAAACATTTCTTCTAGTATCATGGTCATGAACTAAAGATGTTGGCAAGATAAAACGTCGATACAAGTAAGAAGGAACTAAGCCATTCTCAATTTTATAGTAAAATTTTAGAATTTGTAAAGTATAAATATCCTGAATTTTTAACAGCTTGTGACTTTTGAATATAGGATCAGTATGGGCATTATACTTACTATCACCAATGATACGTACTGCTCTTTTCTGATTTTTTTCTAATCGTTCATACTTGTGACCCCAAATTGGCAAACCATAATTTAATTTAGGCAAAATCAACGAATTATAGATAATATGTAAGATATACTGAACCCCAATGAAAAGTATCCACATAAAAAAATTAACACATTAATTTTGTAAGTTACTAAGTACTGTGTGTGCATATATGCATGGTTTGGAGCCTACATCAGGGTCATTCAGGACAACTTTTTAACTTTTGCTGGGTTGTTACATAATGCATGTGACTTTTGTGCACCGAATATGGCTTCTGACCATCACTCCTATTGGATGGCTAAAATGACCTGATGTTTTCAGTGGCTTTAAAAAGGGATGTTCAGCCAAGAAAAAGGCCAGTGGTCTCAGGTGTGTTGAGGCGATCA
Organism: Hermodice carunculata; assembly: GCA_964020975.1. Classification (NCBI taxonomy): domain Eukaryota; kingdom Metazoa; phylum Annelida; class Polychaeta; order Eunicida; family Amphinomidae; genus Hermodice; species Hermodice carunculata. Next base: position 15,238,420 of record OZ026617.1, read on the forward strand.
TGCCGCGTCTGAGCCAAGGTCAAAGACACCATGCTTTGGGGCTTGCAGAGGGTGGAGTCCCAATCACTCAAATCGCACAAAGAATGGGGTGTACTTGGCGCACCATCCAACGACTAATTGAACGGCAACAAGAAACTGGATCCGTAGATGATCGGCCTAGGCCTGGCCGAGAAAGAGTGACAACACCTGGCCAAGACCGTCACATCCGGCTGATGCACCTGCGAGACCGTTTCCGTACAGCAGCCCAAACAGCCCGTGAGACTCAAGGGGTGAATCACCGTCCTGTCAGTAGTTCTACTGTGGAGAGGCGACTGAGGAGCAGTGGCCTAACAGCCAGAAGACCTTACAGGGGTAACCTGCTGACCCAACCCAGAAGAGAAAGACGACTGCAGTGGTGTAGAGCACACTCCAGGTGGACTCGCCAGCAGTGGAATACCGTCCTTTTTACTGACGAGTCCCGTTTTTGTGTCAGCAGAGCAGATGGCAGAGAACGTGTGTGGCGCCGGACTGGGGAGAGATATGCAGATGCCTGTGTCCGTCAGGCAGATCGATGGGGTGGACCCTCTGTCATGGTGTGGTCAGGCATCAGCAACCGCTACCGGACACCCCTAGTGGTCATTCAAGGGATCCTCAATGCTAGGCGGTACATTGATGAGGTGCTGGAGCCGCACATGGTCCCATTTATGGAGCAGCATCAAGATCTGGCGATCTTTCAGCAGGACAATGCACGTGCACACTCTGCAAGATTAACAATGAACTTTCTCAATGAGAACAACATCAATGTCATGGAATGGCCAGCGTTCTCACCCGATCTGAGCCCTATTGAACATTTGTGGGATCAGTTAGGCCAAGGTATTCAACGGAGGACACCTAGGCCTACTACCCGAAACCAGCTGATCCAAGCTCTGCAGGAAGAATGGAATAATGTTCCCCAACACAGAATTCAAACCCTGGTCAGCAGTATGCGCCGCAGATGTATAGCATGTGTTGATGCTCGAGGTGGCCACATCCCATATTGAACAGAAAAATTTGTGTGACTTTCAATTAGGGCAGTTAATGACATTTTTTGCCTGTAAGTGACGTTAATGTCGGTAGAGCGTGACATTATTTTTACGCCAGAAAAGTGAATGCTTTGTTAAGTTCTAAGCACGTCTAGGTATGAAATGTTTCAAGTATAAACAATAAAATACTTCAAAATTGGCATGTGGATACTTTTCATTGGGGTTCAGTATATGAGAGGGGAAGAAAGTTTTTAGTCGATACATTATGCCAACTGTTTGAGAGACTTTTGGAGCAATTTTCTGAATATGCTTGTTCCATGTCATATGTTTATCTAGAATTATACCGAGAAAATTGAACTCATCTACGTATTTGTTTTAATTTTTAATTTGGAGATTTCGAATAGTAACATGTTTTTGTGGTTGATGGAATAGCATGAAGCATTTTTCTTTATATTGAGAGAAAGCTTGCTAACTTTAAGCCATGTTGCTATTTTTGCTAAATCAGTATTAATATGATATGTAACCTCCTCAACGGACTGAAAAGAGTTGAAAATACTGAGGGTACAAAATAAAAAGTGGTATCATCAGCATAAAGTATAAATTCAAAGGATGCGGAGGCTACCATTATGTCATTTATGTAAATGATAAATAACAGGGGGCCTAGGATAGACCCCTATGGAACTCCAGTTTGGATGTTAGCATAATCAGATTTATATTCTTCAAAGGCAACAAACTGTTCTCTGTTGGAAAGATAACTTTTGAATTAATCAAGAGCAGTACCCTTTATTCCATAAGAAGATAATTTTGGTAATAAAATGACATGATCTGTGGTATCGAATGTTTTTGAGAGGTCCATAAATAAAGTAATTGAAATTGTCCCTCCATTTCAGTAAGAATTTTATCAACAAGCTCTACTGTTGCATATTCGGTTGAATGATTTTCCCTTAATCCATACTGACTACCAAAGAAGAGGTTAAATATTGATAAACTTGATCATACATGACTTTCTCAAAAATTTTCTATATTGCTGGTAAAACTGAAATGGGCCTATAATTTTCTGACAAGGAGGGATTATCTTGTAAACAGGTGTTAACAGGCAATTTTGAGAATGTCGGGAAATATACCAGTCGTTAATGAACAGTTTATTATCATAGAGATTGGTTGATAAACCTCTGTTTTAATATTCTTTAGAAGATACATAGAAATTCTATCAAAGCCAGAGCTATGTTTCGGTTTAAAATTGTCAATTATTTTCAAAACCATGTCACTAGTGACAGTACTGAAGGAAAACAGATGCAAACTTGTTTTATTTAAATAGTCCGTAAATGATCTATCATGTAAATCAGTTATATTTGAGGCTAATTTAGGTCCAACATTCGTAAAATATGAATTAAATTCGTTTGCTATTTTATTTTTGTCACATAAAACTTCTCCGTCAATTTGGAAGGAATCAGGAAATTCATTTTTCTTTTTAAGTCGATTTAGAATACCATTGATAGTACGCCAGGTATTTTTATATCGTTTTTATATTTATTAAAGCATGATTTAAAGTAATCTTTTTTTGCAACGCGAATATTGTTTTTTAGAATTCTGTTATATGTATTAAGATTAGTTTGTCGAATAGTATAGAGCTCAATCTCAATAGGCGTTTTTTTAATCTTTGTACCTTTGATCTCTGTTTTTATAGACCGTACAAGTCCTTGACTTATCCATGGGGACTTTTTATGCTTATATTTATTGTATTCAACCGTCTTGATTGGAAAGTGCATTTCTAAGCCTGTATGGATAGCAGAATGAATTTTAGAATATGAGACATTTGGGTCTGTATATGTGCTAATCAGTTCACAGAGATTACTATCATTGATATCCTTCTTCAGACGATTTAGGGCGTCGGGATGCCGGTCACGCACCTGTATGAATTTTGGGATAGATTCAGTTTTACAATGTAGGATATCTAAACAAATAAAGTATGGAAAATGATCCGAAATACTCGTGGAAATAATTCCAGACAAATTAATATCGGTATTAGATAATTTTAAAATGAAGTTATCTATGATAGTCCCATGTAGAGAAGAAAGTCTTGTAGGTATAGGAAATTTGTGGATAAAAGCTAAGGGATGCAGTGATATCAAAGAAAAGTCTAAACATTGATTTTTGATGCAATTTTAGTAGATAGATATTGAAATCTCCACATAATACCACCTCATGATTTATTCTTTGCAAATATTGAAGTATAGGAGTTAACTCATCCATAAATGATGTGTAATTTTCATTCAGATCCCTAGGTGGCCTGTATATGTTCCTATCACTAGTTTGTTTACATTATTTGTTAATTTAAGTTCAATAAACATACCTTCATAGACATCATGAAAAAGATGATACTGAATGCAGGGTATCGATGTAAAATGTGTGTTTTGATTGGGTGGTTGCTATTAATGAAGCACAGGGAGAAAGTATATCCTCCATGGAGCTGACCCTATTAAAAGCTGTTATCTTGCACAGCTTGATACTAAGTGGCCCACTGGGGATTGGAGATTAGCTGACCATAATCTGTGTAACCTAAGCAGGGGAAAGTAAAGCTTCCTACTAGTCAGGATGCTAAGACTGTGTCACAGGAATATTTAAAAATGAAATGTGATGACGTGTCTTTAGATGGCCCGTGGCCATCACAACAGTGGTCTGTGACCTCCCTTTGCCTCCAAAGATAGACTTAAAGTTTCTCCTTAGTGGTTAAAACTGGATGCAGCTTGCTTCAACCATTTTTGTCACTGCTCACGATCCAAGCCATGTACATCTCTCAGGTTGTTGGACAAATAATGCAAATGTAATTTTGCACTAATAGGGCCTTGCTTCCTGTTTCTTCCCATCTTCTTTATTATAACCTTGTGAGTGTTAACCTACTCCTACTGATGAACTTTTGGTGCAGCCTAGCCCCAGATCCACCAGAGACCCACATAGACCCACACAACACCACACAGACCCACATAAGATCCACACAGACCAGCATAAATCCACAAAAAACCTATACACGACCCACACAGACCCACATAAGACCCATACAGGTCCACACAAGACTTGCACAACACTTGCCCAGACCCATGTAAGACCCACACACAGATATTTTGTTGTCGGTAAAACAGATACCTATAAATAACAGTTTCGTAACTTTTATGTTCTTACTCTACAGTCTAAAGTGATATTTAATGAAGTTAAACACAATTTTGTTATTTGTTCAGTTTCTCCCAAGTGGTTGGTGATTTTGTCCACTGTTAGCCCCCAACAAGGAGGTATGGCATAATAAGGACAATTGGGTCCACACATAAGACTGTTGCGTACCTGCGGTATCTTCTTAGTGAACTTGACATCTCTCTCTATGCATCTCAGGAAATCCAGTTTTAGAAGTTCCTACTGAAAGAACTTAATACAGTAGTGTGTCCAAAGGAGTCAAAGAATTCCACTGGTCTGTATCTTGGAACAAATAGAAGTACCTCATGTTTGCCAGGCATGTGATGTGGGTCCATGTTGACCATCAACAGACAAGGATTTAGATTCAGTTTGAATGGCAATCTGTCTGAAGAGCAAATGCCATGAAAGTAGCATCTGGTCAGGCAGTTTTTCAAGCAATGCTGAATTCAGTTGGTGATTATTCATTGTAGGTATACAGTGCATGTTGTATACCTCAATGATGTCAGGGAAAATGGTACAGATCAGCAGGGCAGGCATTAGTTGTGGACAATGGCTGAGAAATTCTGGTCTCCACTTTGACATTGCCTTTTCTACTTACAGGTATGACATCTTGCACCTGTTTGGATGGGTAAATATTAATTAGATAGAGACAATAGTCATTGCGACAATTATCCCAGCCTATGTTATTTCCGTCATTGGTATTCCATTTACCTGTTCCCACAAAGTGAGGAAACAATCCCTATAAACCCTAATCTGGTCCCAGTGCTCTTCTTAGGTAGGGATTGCCATGCACAGTCACTTGTACATAATTCAGGTTGAATATCCAATTTGTAGTTTCTGTACCCATGCACTTTCTCAAACTGAATGCTTGTGAAGTATCTGCCAATTTGACCATGACTTGAATCCCATTGAGTCATAGATGAGGTTTTTGAAACATGTGAGAATAAAGGGGTCCCGTCATGTCCACACTTTGATTATTATTAGTGTAGGAATTTCGTAATGTCGGTCTGAAATTTAGATCTAGCGTGGGGTCTGTTTCATTCATGTAATCTGCATTGTCTTTAAGTACAGCTGAATTTCCAATTGACTTTCTGTTGCATCTGCAGCATATTTCAACCCTGTTTCCAGGTATGTTTTTTTATGGATTCAATCATTTACCACTCACCAGTCTGTTTTACCAGTAAACTTGAACCTTGGACCACAGAGTGTGTAAACTGAAGTTCACTGGACTTACTTTATCTCCAGCACCTATAGCAGAACCATTATTCTTTATAATGCAACATTTCACATAGAGAAATGTCCTTTGCAAAGCAATCAGGTCCGTACCAGTATTGTCTTGGCAGAATTCTACTAGGCTGCCTTCATGGAATGGAGCGAGAGGTAATTTCTCTACCTAGTGCATACTTTGTATGGCTTGACTTTCTAGTAGCTAATCAAACTTCATATTTTCTTCAAACTCTCCATAGTTTCCCCCACGTCCACTCCATTCCTCTTATAAACTTTGGAGGATTAAGCATTGGGTTAATTGAGAGACGGCAATCTCAACCCCTTCTGCCAACATATCACACCACAACTAGCATGCAAAGGTCCTTTATGCAGGGCCATGCAGAAGATACACTTTTCGTTTAGCAGGTCACCCTCCCTCAATAAAGTCTATCTATCTGTCTGTCTGTTTGTCCGTCTGCTTGGTAGGTTGACTCAGCAATGTTCAAGTGATCCTTTTTGGCAACACTGTTGAGCCAAAGTTTAAAACCCTAGCCCTATGACCCAAGACCACAGTGAGGGTTTAATTTTTGAATCCCCTGTGCAGTGTATATTATTAATTGCCTTGTGAATGCATGGCTATGATTTTTAATGCCCTGTGGTATGTGGTTCTATACTTTTTTAATCTGCTGTGCAATGTGAGGTGAAACAGTCATCCTTTGTAGTAGTTTTATGGATATAGCTGCAGAGGTTACAGCACCATCAACACATTGCTTTTTCAATCAGTGAATTACTTTTTCAATCAAGGGCTTATTATTTTGTTTCATGTAACTGACATAAGAGCAAATCGTATTTTTTTGCTCATTTTTGTACTCTGGCATAGGTAAGTGGACCTGACACTGTTTTGCCTACTGTGCAATCACTTAACAGGACGTGTTTTCTTGGGACAATCAGGTCATTTATTATATGAGTTAATCCAGTTGTTAAATGCAAAATAGATGGGCATTTAAAACAAGGTAAAGAATTGAATGTTTGTTTTAATAGGATCTTCCGGTGCAATTTCAATTTCTTCTCAACAGGAAACCAGAAAACAGAATTATTTGCACTAGTTAAAATAGATGACCTTTAAATATGACATCACTTCTACGCGAAACTTATTTCCAGTGAATATTGGACAAAGACATGATAGAATTTTCACAAAAGACCCCATAGTTGGCATGCAGTATCGTAGTAATTGATGGAAACAAATTAACTAAATTATATATGAGACAACGCTGGCACGCTTTTTCATTTATAGATGGAATTGCCACACGAATATATCGAATTTATGACACTTTTTTCGAAGATTGTTGCTACTAGGAAAAAACATTATGAGCAGTTAGTATGTATCTAACATTATAGATTCCTTTAAATTTGCAGCTGGCAGCAGAAACAAAAAACAACTTAACTTGAAAGTCTATGTGCACGTGCACTTTCCAGCATCGTCAAAAGGCAAAAGAAATGAAAGATATTTTGACTGTGTTCAGACAACACAGCATTTCAAGTCTGGGCTTTATCTCGACCTTGCTAGATCATCACGCCTCCAAAGTTGTATCACACTCTACATTCCCTTTGACACTATAGACACACAAAGCAATTTCGGTTTCTTTTCAGTCAGTGTAAATATTACTCAACCCATTCACCTTATACTTTTGTAATATAGGTCGTATAATAGATTCTCAACCACAAAATAAAGTTCCAAAGACTTGGAAAAATCGGACTTAAGGGCAAATACTGGCCAACTATTCACAGATGGCATTGTGCTTGGAACTAAAATTACAAAAACTGGCTAAAACAAAATGTTTTTTCACAGGCAACACACGGATAGGCCGGGGAGGGACAGAGACAGAAAGCCGCAGTCCTGAACCTAATAGTTTTCAAATCACATTCAAACTCGAAACGATGTACCCGAAACAGGTTCCCGTTACAAAATTACTTTTTTATATTACTTTTGTAGCTTGGATTGTTAACAAAAGGCTTCCCAAGGTATAATAATAATAATAATAATAATAATAATAATAATAATAATAATAATAATAATAATAATAATAATAATAATAATAATAATAATAATAATTAATAATAATAATAATAATCCTCATCATCATTTCCAGCGTATATTAGGCAAAGGCATGGCAGATTTTTCATGGAACCCCATCGTTGGCTTTCAGTATCGTATATAGCTTTTTCAGTTCTCCTGGGTCTGATATCGTAATGCATTGTTTATTATGTGAATTTGCTTCATGATGGTGATTTGGAATCTGTTGTACTATGGGGGATTACTCAGGACAAAAAAAGGGGTAGACACAAGGCTAAAAACTGTCCTAGGTTTCCATAATCACATGTGCAATACAGTGCATATTAGTCCAGTTGTCACACAATACGAATACAGGAATGATATTGCAAATACGCAAGTTTTTCGAATTTTAACATTTTCACATGATAGAAACATAAAAAACTTAACACAATTTCATATTAAAAATTTTATTGTCTGTTTGACTTTCGTACAAAATTTTAGAAAAAATATAAAACTAAATTCCGTCGCTCCTTTGGTGTATTTCACGTATCTCTATGAACAAAAATAAAAATATATCTACACCAGCAAGACATGACACTGACAAAAAATTTGCTACACAGTCATTACGGGACCTTTGATATCAAACATCTTACACTCCATTTAAAATCAAACATCTTATACTCTTCTTCTATATTACATCTAGCACTATAGGGAATTGACACAAATTCTTATTTCTGCATAGAATATTAAATACCCATGAGCAGCTCAAAATGTTTTGGGAACTAATAACCATAAATAAATATTTTCGGATTTGTCTTGCCTCCATCGCTGAACAAGCTCTGCATTATCTCCAAAGCAAGTACAGTGAAGAACACATGGATATTGATCTGTTTGGCAGACAAAGCTTTGTTCTGTACCTTTTGAAATCAACAACTCCAAACATATAGCCTCAGATATATCTGAGAAACTTGCAATGTAAATTTCCCACATTGGCAAGCAGTTTAGCTCAGCACTTCCGTCAGAACGACACACTGAGCGTTTGGTTACAAAACATGAAATACTGGAAGTTACTTAGCAACGCAAGGCTACAAGTGACAAATCTTGCAACTCTGACCTTGTTATTATACCATTTCAATAATAACATACCTCAATCATTACTCGAGATACAAGCGTTTTGTTGCTGGTGTTGTTAAAGTAAATGGCAGAGTTAATATGACCAAGGGCCTGGATGCATGTGACCCCTAACCCTTCATTTTGCAAGACACAAGATACCGAATGTACACAAAATAGTTTGGTGTAGCGTGCACCTTGAAACCCTTCAGTTAAAAAGTGTTCCAACTCTAAGTATTCTGTTTAGAAGTGTTACACCTCTGAGCCCTTGTTCCTCTGAAAAAAAATACAAGGGTTTTCATATAGCATTACGCAAAGGTCAAGCTCCAAATTTGAATGAAAACATGCTCGTGTCATAGGTATTACCTAAGCCCAATTAAGGCTGGTTCTTCAATTCTTTTAATCGCGCCAGTGTGTTTTCAAGGCTTCTGTTTAACCTTTTGGCATTGCCCTTGCGGATGATGTCACATCCAGAACGTTTCCTTTTGCCATTTGTCTCCAAGACTGGCTGGTTCTCTTCCCCTGAAACACTGTTCATTGACACGCTCGTTTTTATTGCATTGTTGTTCACGCCATCATCATGGTTTTCAGAATCTGACAGTCCATTCTGAATATTATTTAATTTGTCTGTTTGCTTGTCCTTTGAGTTTGAAACATCAGCTTTTTGTAACTTAGCCTGGTAAATAAAATCGAGCGGATTCATTCTGGGCTTGAGATCAACCAAATTCACAGCCTTATTGCACTCTAATGACTGCGTCTGAAGATCGTAGTAGTCAATAAGTGCTTTCTCTTCTTCGGGACTGAGTGTTGCAACCTTCACGCCTAAGATTTCTTCCAAAGTATATTGGAAATTCTCAAACTCCCAAGACGGGAAGAAAAGTTTGACAACAACCTCCAGGAGAGCAAGGTGTTCTCCACTAGAACTAAGTACCGATATGACTTTGCCGCTGAATTTTACCCGTTTAATGTCTCTTCCGTTAATCAGATCTGTTTGGTTCTCTGTGGCTGAGACATCGCCACAATTTCGTTCCTGTGCGCTTGGTCCATTTACACGTTCAACTGCTTCCCTATTTGGAATCCCGGAAGTTTGCACATCTCTGGCTGGAAAACGACAATTCACCTGGAATAATAAAACGTAATAAATAATGTAAAACCTGACTGATGTGATTCATCAATGTTACAGTTCATGTAAATAGGCTGTGAAGTATGAATTGTGAGCCACATAAACTAGTAATGCATGATGTGGTTTCTATTGTAAATTCCCTGTTTTACAAAAGTGCTGTATCTGAAATGAATGTCAAAATGATTTGTATTCAGGAGAACACATCCAGTGTGATCTCTGCAAATTTATTTGAACTAATAATCATTCTCGTCGACAATATCTGAAAAAAAGTCCTGTCATTTTTTTAATATTCCCATTTAAGTATATATATATATATTGCAGTCTTTGCGTAAAATACCTAAGATATCCACACTTTTCGACTTCTGACGGATTGGCGTGTAAGCATGCTGCATCCCCCCCCCCCAAAAAAACAACCAAAAAAAACCCCTGAAACCTTTACCATTGTACATACTGCTTTAGTTTTCATTCTCCAGCAGTATTCATAATGGATTAACATGTGCCATTCGGATCAATAACAAATTCTTTGTTGTTCTTAACTAAAGATGTATTGCAGGCCTGATGTTTGAGTGAACCTTTACTGTCATTTTATATTTTATATGTATATCTGTGTGTTTTTTTAAAATTTATTTTGGGGGGGTGTGTGTGTGTGAAAAACGGTGGTCATGTGCAGCTATCGTGGTCACTTCCTCAAGCTGACGCATGGAGTTCGCTGCATTTTAATAACACACTGTAGCGATATGCAGCACAAGAACGGATTTTAGAAGCAAATGTACCATTGTCAATGCGCTGAAATCAATAATTATAATAACTGAATTTTTCATTTGACGGGTCTTAGTTTAACATAAATCCTTTTTACGAATCGAACAAAAATATTCAACCAGCCTTAGAACCCTGGTGTGATAATGTACTAACATGTAGGTAGGCGACCCTGATGCAGATATCATTCGGATCGTTGTAGTGCAGGAGTCCTACCCAAATAACTCGTGTTTTTGCACCGAATAATACCCTAATGTTTTCAATAGGACTTGTGATTTATGGGGCAGAAATATGAGCACCGTGGAGGGTTCAGTATCCGCTGTTACGTATGGTTGCATACATTCATAATACAACCCAAAGCTACACCCATTTCTGCATAGTTGACCTGCTATATAGAGCAAAATTAGTATACTGCCTTATGCTTCTGTAGTGGTCCTCACACAACGCATATCTTCTTCGATTCCGTTTATTTACAAACGGTAGCAAGTAAAAGAAAACAGTTAAACCAAATAAACGTTGGACACATAAACTGTGAATCCTGAGATTGAAATATGGTGCCACGTGTTTTCCATGAACTCAAAGCCTTGGTCGGCAGTTTCCTTCTATCCTGCCCCTCCTTTTGTATCCACATAAGAGATAAGCACAAAAAACAAAGTTGTTGACATCACACAATTTGTTCCTACCTGCAAAACTATCATAATATACAAGTATACAAATGCACACCATCAATGAACAACGTCTCTCCCCGCATAAAAATGAAGCATTTCGCACGGCCAATCATCTGCAGAAAACCTTTATAAAGACACCAGTAATTCTAAAATGTAAATGCTTCTGTCAGTAAATAGTCAGTTCATGATGTAATTTCTCCGAGTACATGAACAATAAATGTTGGTTTTCGCCTGGCAACTATCCATACAGAGGGGTGGCACAGCGACTGGTTTCTCACAGTTCAAATATTTCAATCCTGAGACTCATCTCGACTTACTGAATATAAGAAAATAAGAAACGCAGTCCCCACGATAGGCCTTGACGACTGCCATCATTATAGACTGATTGCATCGATCTTGCGTCACAAGGATACAATGTCTGCAATTTGACCACCTTGCGGTATTTTCACTTTCGGTTAGCGGTTGTCAAACCTCGTAAGTCATCCCGATAATCTGCATAATGTATTGACTCTTATACTGCAGGGTGTGTGGTAATTTCTCTTGTGCGTGACCTTATAGGAATTGAATCCAAAATATAGTCCATATAACTTTCCGAACACTGAGTCGGGGATCAAATCGTAGTATTTTGAGATATTCGGCCATTGCGTCGTATTATTGTTATTAAAGTGCGTGTGTGTGAACACACACTTTTCTTTCTTTCTTTCTTTCTTTCTTTCTTTCTTTCTTTCTTTCTTTCTTTCTTTCTTTCTTTCTTTCTTTCTTTCTTTCTTTCTTTCTTTCTTTCTTTCTTTCTTTCTTTCTTTCTTTCTTTCTTTCTTTCTTTCTTTCTTTCTTTCTTTCTTTCTTTCTTTCTTTCTTTCTTTCTTTCTTTCTTTCTTTCTTTCTTTCTTTCTTTCTTTCTTTCTTTCTTTCTTTCTTTACCGGCAAATTTGTCCGACATTTCATTTGAAAAGTATTACATGTGGAAACTCCAAACTTGGCACAATTATACTTCTATGGATAAAGTCTGGCCTTTTTATAATGAGAGGTCATGCTTTTGAAAATTATGAAAATGAGGGCTAATTAAAGTTTTAAATCTTCAATATCTCACATACTATAGTAGATGTGGTCCCGAGTGTATAGGAGTTCGATCACAGCAAGGTAAAGGTCATCTCAAATGTCATGGTCATGTCAAGGTCAAAGGTCATGTCAAGGTCAAAGGTCAATTTTAAGCCAAAATGTCATTTTTGAGGTCAAAGTTCACTTCAGGTAGAGTTTATCTCAAGGTCAAAGGTCATTTCATGGTTAAAGGCCACTTTCCTTAGTGGCCTTCTTCTAGCCATAACTTGGTCAATTTTTATCCAATTTTGATCATGTTGGGCTCAAATTGTAGCTATTGTAACCCTGCATATTTTAAAATTTATGTGTGACCTCTAAAGGTCAAAGGTCAAGGTCATTTGAACCTTTGAAAGTTTCATCCAGTCACAACTTGGCTATTTTCCATCCAATTCTAATCATGTTAGACTCAAATTGTAGGTATTGCAACACTGCACATTTTTATAAGAACACGTGACCTCGAAAGGGCAAAGGTCAAGGCCATGCACTTTGAAAGTTTGATCTTGCCATAACTTGGTAAATTTTCATCCGATTTGGTTCATGTTCATGTCAGTTTAACTTCTACAAGGGGGTTGTTGACCATTGCGCAGGTAATGAATCTAAAACAAAAGTTGTAGCAATTGGAATTATGCTAAACAGTACCATTAGAAATTTTAAATCTTGAATAACTTCAAAGCTGTAATAGATAGAAATGCCATTCCAACTTCTACTCCTGTGTTATGGAATAGTTGTACATTGCCATACCAATATGCTTTGAAGACACACACACTGATTTGCTATGCAGCAAATCATCTTTTCTAGTTTTCTTTCTTTCTTTCTTTCTTTCTTTTCTTTCTTCTTTAGCGGCAAATTTGTCCGACACTTTTCGTGGACACTATTATACATAGCAACTCCAAACTTGGCATGATTGTACCTCCAAACAAGGAATTTGACCGTTTTATGGAGAGGATTGAATATGTTTAAAATTATGCAAATTTGGGGCATTTGAATTTTAAATCTTGAAAATCTTCAAAAGTATAATAGATAGAGATGTCATTCCAACTTCTACAAGGGGGTGATTGACCAGTGCGCATCTAACGAATTTAAAACAAAACTTGTACCAATTAAAATTATGCTAATTTGCAGCATTGGAAATTTTAAAATTGAATATCTTCAAAACTATTATACATAGAGATGCCATTTCAACTTCAACGAGGGGATTATTGACCATTGCGCATGTAATGAATCTAACGCAAAAGTTGTAGACACTTAAATTATGTTAATTAGCAGCATTTGAAATTTTAAAACTTGAATATCTTCAAAGCTTTTATAGATAGAGATGTCAGTTCAACTTCTACTAGGAAGTTGTTGACCATTGCGCATGTAATGAATCTAAAACAAAAGTTTTAGCACTTTAAATTATGCTAATTAGAAACATTCGAAATTTTCAATCTTTTTGAATATCTTCAACACTAAAAAACAGAGATGTCATTCCAACTTCTACTAGGGGGTTGTTGACCATTTCGCACCTAATTTATTAAAAATAAAAGTTGTAGCAATTTCAATTATGCTAAATAGCACCAATAGAAATTTTAAATCTTGAATAACTCGAAGCTATAATAAATAGAGATGCCATTCCAACTTCTACTCCTGTGTTATGGAATAGTTGCACATTGCCATACCAATATGCTTTGAAAACAAACACAAACACACACACACACACACACACACACACACACACACACACACACACACACACACACACACACACACACACACACACACACACACACACACACACACACACACACACACACACACACACACACACACACACACACACACACACACACACACACACACACACACACACACACACACACACACACAGCAACAAATCATCTTTCCTAGTTTTGAATTGTTCTCGCACCAGTGTTGCAATCAAATGCATGCAAGTGTCTCAAATAATTGGGCTGTTGTATCAGCTATAAGATACTGTTGCCTTACGTTATTGATCACATAAAGATTTGTAAGTATAGATCTTCGCACCTGTTCCTGCTCCTGTGAAAAATATGTTCCTTTTCCAGAGTCTCTTCTTTCGCTTGAAGATGAATAGTCACGTTGTGAACTTTCGGAAAGCTCCTCGCCATCAATATGCGCACGGGAATCGTCTTGATCATATGAAGCTGCAAAAAATTAAAACCTCTTAATTAAAGTTTGCTCTACATGGTCTCTTGATAGGAAAGGCGCCCAGATGACCATATACATACATAAGTAGAACACACACACACACACACACATAGTGGTATTTTCCGTGCTTCCTGTGTTGAAAGAGCAACCTTATAAATAACCAGCCATTTCTTTAAAATATTCTCCTGTAACACATCATTCATTTTCAATATAAAGGGGCCATTTCTCTTGAAGAGACCTGAATTCAGCTATTTCGGGACCGTACTTCATGAGAAATGTTTCTTATATGCTACTTGGTTCCTGTTAACCATTCTTCTTTTAAGGTGTTTTTGGGTAAAAAAAGGTTGGAAAGCCATTTTGCAGTTGTTTCCAAAGCGCGTCTGTAGAGTCTCATAAATGCATGTTAATGATTAAGCAATATCAAATTGCATTCTAATACACTTGTTTACAAGAGACAGATTACTCCCATTAGGCTGGGGGATAAGGTGTGATACGCGAGAAAATACCAAATGATCTTATAGCGGCCTGGAGACTGCCATCTTTGCAGTAATTTAAACATTGAATGCAGGCTGCAGTATTGTCACAGCAACCTCTTCAGCCGGGTTTTAAAATTTTGACAAATACATCTATAAAAAGTTTTTCAAATAGCATATCACGCTTATGGATGTTAATTACCAAGACCACAGACAATCAATGTATATATTCTCAACATAGGAATTTAAATAGTCAATTAAAATATTGATATTTGCTTCAGAGGACACTACGTCATCACTGTTTTATCATGTATACTTAGCCACGATGGCTGACGCACCGTTGAGGCAAAATTGTAAAAACTTTGTACTTCATATGATCGTGACTTATGTTCTATTGCTATGATTCACATCTTGCTTACATCATAACATTCCTGTCATCTGTGGGATTCATAGCAAATTAAGTTTCTTGTTATGTTTAGTTCCTCTTTAATCATAAACATATTGCAGAACAATGCTTCCTTTTAAGATGAGTCGACTTACAGCAAAACTTTGATTTATCGTGAATTTGACCGCACTCTGCATCTGGCTTGACTGCCGTAAGATCCAGTGGCTCGTCGCCATCGACCGGGTTTCCGCGTGTGGCTTTGTAATCGAGCACCGGCACATTCGGCTGCCGCGTTGGGATGCCATTGTCCACAGGTTGACAGACGACTTGAGCTGGCATTTCCGATGAACGATGTGGTGCATTTTGGAATTGTTCGATTTCTCTTTGGTTATACGTACGGCTTTGAGTGGTAGGACTGATGCTAGAGGCACGCCTGTCGTTTTGCAAGTACCCAAGATCAATTGGGCAAGAGAAAGGAAGTCCATTACTTGACCCATAGGCTTCTTTGCCAGTAGCGTGTGGCTTGCTTTGCCTTTGAATCTCCTCCTGATGCAACTTAATTTTGTTTCGCAAACTGTGAATGAAATCTTGAACTTTTGCATCTCTATTATACTGCTGAAAAAATACTGGTTCCCTCGAGAGGTGCGGGTCTGGAGAATTCTCTTTTGGTTGGCGGTGGGGTTGTGGGGTATGGAAATTTACTTTATACTCTGCATAAAGGAATGGATTTTCGGCGGGCAGTTCACTTATCTGGACAGCAGAGCCACAGAGGGCTACTACTGTTGACAGTGGAAGCAATCTTGATTTCTTACTGAATTTAAACTCCACTCCAGCAACTTTGCATGAACAGTTTAGATAATCCCACTCAAGTTCCGTTAGCTGTTCTCCCTGGATGGGAGTTTCGGTCAATAATTTGGCAGCATATTTAATGACAGACAACGGCACAAACTGAACCCCGTGCCGCAGAATGTACGGCATCACTGTGTTGTTGATCTGTATCCAACCACCCCTGGGCATATTCAACATATGTTTCATTTGTTGGTGGTACTCCTTGATGGCATCGTAATACTTTTCAAAATCGGCAAGTTTAACGATCAAATCTGCTTTCGTAAAGGGCTGATCCCCGTATTCACGTCCACACAACACGTAATTGACTTCAGTAAGAAGCATACACTCTGCCGGCGTTATATAGTGACTGATAAGCGGCGGTCGTGCCCGTAGGAATTGTGGGTATATCTTCAAGTACTGAGATATGAACTTTTGCTCCACCACTCTAACGGGAACGTACTTTTTTTCGTGGCGATAGATGTGTGGTATTCTGACAGTATCGATGACGGTCCAACCAAACTGACCCTTCATACTGGCGATGTCAATAGGAGGTGAAGCTATTGACCGCTCCATCTGTTCCCGCGTTCCGGGCCTGTCTCCCGACGCGGCACTCATTATCGTAAGACCACTACCCACAGGCTTCAATTGCTCAACACGATGTAACGGGTGACTAATGATCAGAAATGAGGTACCTGCAAACAAAAAGACACTCACAGTTTAAAACACGACGAAGAATGAATCAGACAATTACTCAGACGTTTTAGTGCTACACGAAGTATTGGTGAAATGTATCGTAATATGTTGAATACCAGTAGCGAACAATATACCCGGTAAACGGAAGTAAAATTCATTCAAACATGCAGCTGAATTAAGCACACATAAAGACTTTTCGTGTGCACAATGGCTTCCTTGTCCATATCTCAATAACTGGGAAAAGCACAGTGACACTATTTCACGCTGCTCAAAAAGTCATTGTCATTTTAATAATAACGTTTAAAACCAGTCTCGTATCCTATCCCTTTATGTTACCCATTTATCATTCATGGCGCATGTCTTACACGCCCAGTAACTATTTACATCGCTGCGACTGAGTACAATTGTATGTCTACAGAAAAAATCCTGCAAATAAATACCGAATCATGTGATATGATATAAGCTGCATGTGCAATGCCCTGTCTTGGATAATAATCACGTTATCCCGTGCGGCGCTTCCTATATATTTCTTCATATTTTCCAACAGTTGACATTAAATGGACGAGAAATGACGCTTATCATTTTGCACGATCCACAAGGTCCCAAATGCGATTTTGATGGTCACGTAAATATATGGCTTCACGCTATGATGAATAAAAAAAGTTCATTCCATAAATTCAATTGCGATTGATTATACCTGTGCACGCTCATCGTAAATCAGTATATACACAGTAAATTAGTAAAAACACATAATTAACTTGTACACGCAGACTTGCCCTGCTTCGTGCGCGTCAAGGTTAAAATTTCTGGTACATACTTCAAGCCTCACGGATACGAAGTTGACGCGAAAACGTTAATCATGCAGGTATCGTAACTGATATGAATAAGCCAGTGTTCTCACGACCAGCAAATCCTAGAGGCACACTAGCGTGTGTGTGTGTGTGCGAGAAAGAGAGCATACTACACATACCCATCCCAAAGAAAACAATTCAGGCCTACAAAATGCTCAATGTTCTGGGTTTGCCTATGCTCCATTTGCCTTCGAAGCAGCTTATCGTCGTTCTAACTTTCTGTGGTGGCTTTTTATCAAAATCCAGAATACCGCTGCGCACGAAAATTTACCAAATATTTATAAGAAGATTCAACAGTAGACATACATGCCTTTTCTTTTTATAAGCTGAATTATATAAAAAGTGTCGCTAAAAACAGTAACTCACTCAAAGGTAGGTTTAGGTTATATATCGTCATTCATTGTGGACTCGAATCGTTTAATGGAGCTTCTCCTTGGTCATGTTATAAAATTGCGTAAGAAAGTAAGTGAATTTCCTACGGTTGTCAACACATGATATACGCGACGGCAATAGCAATTAACCAGCATACGCATTGCATAAGGCTGATTTTATTTCATCTGGAGTTGTAATGTAAACAAGTGACCCTTTTTATATCCTTGGTACTCAGTACATGAAAACCATATAATGTTAATTATCGTAAAATGTACAGGGGAATATGATGACTGCAGACGTATTTTTGCGTCAATTTGAATGCATTTAGTGGTGAAAATGGGTCTGACACGAAAAGATGATCTCATTTAATAATAATCATATTCTGTTTCTCAAGTTTCCATATACTAATAGAATGATGCTCACCATCATTTTATTAATAAACAAAAATGACTGGAAAACGGAAACACTGATACAACTGACCCTTGTCAGTTTACTTTCAGACCTCTTGCGGTACCGTTTATGTCCATTTTCCGAGGGATTAAAAACAAAATCTTTACTCTGACGAAATTGTTTTCTTTCTTCCGATTCTTTCTGGCTTGCTGACAGCTGCATCACAGGCCAACGGTTGGTTTACAATGCAAACAAATATATGAAATTGCACAAACTGTATTTCAGGTGGAAATAAAACGAATATATATATATATATATATATATATATATATATATATATATATATATATATATATATATATATATATATATATATATATACAGCTCATACAGCTTGGCAGCTTTAAAACTCAAGGACTTTTCCAGGACCTTCCAGGAACTTTTTACCAAAATTCAAGGAATTTCCGTCTTGCTGTCCATTTTTGGGGGTATCTATGTGGGAGGGAGGAAGTGATCTAGCTAACCTAACTTTTGGAGGAAGCTGCATTAATGGATATATTTAAAATTCAAGGACTTTCCAAGGACTTTATTGCAAAAACATTGATTTTCAAGGTTTTCAAGGCATTGAAAAAGCAGGTAGTAAATTCAAGTACTTTCAAGGATTTCAAGGACCTGTATGAACTCTGTATATATATATATATATATATATATATATATATATATATATATATATATATATATATATTGTGACAGCGGACCGCCGGGTCTCGAACCAGCAGCCTTTGCCACCAATCAGCTCGCCGGAAATGGGAAAAGCACAACTGTACCAAATCCCCATTCCTTAAAAAAAAAAAAAAAAAAAAAAAAAAAAAAAAAAAAAAACCCGTCCAGTTCATTGTATTTATTCCAGTACAAATGAAGTACTGTTTTTGCAGTTGTCCCAGATCGGGAATTGTACATGTGCATGTTCACCAGCAGCAAAGGTGCACCGAAAATATATGTGTTTGTGACATATACATGAACATTTCAAAGTTAACATAAATTGTACATATTTATTCCCGACATGTAAAATTCATACTTCGCTAGATCACATGACTTGCGTGCCAAGCAACCATTATTCGTGCAAATTTGATCACCAACATCAGTTAAGTTTTCATTGTCATCACTTTATTCTTTTATACGAATCAACACTTTAATGATCCAATCGGTCAAAAGTGCCCGAATATACAACGTTATGTTCTTTTACTTTAATTTCACGTTAACGGAAATAATTTTGCTGAGAAGTGAAAGTAAGACCTGCATGATTGCATGCTCCATGTATCAC
This sequence comes from Hermodice carunculata, assembly GCA_964020975.1. Lineage (NCBI taxonomy): Eukaryota > Metazoa > Annelida > Polychaeta > Eunicida > Amphinomidae > Hermodice > Hermodice carunculata. The sequence goes on from OZ026617.1 coordinate 15,258,103, forward strand.
CTTTCCAGGCGCAGTTAAAGCACAACCCTACCAAGCTATTGATTCAGCCTTGTTCATACCAGCAATAGTTCAATTACGACTAAAATACAATCTGCTTCGCATAAAAAGATGTCTCAATGCATCCTTTTTATGACATCAATAGGATGTATTCATATCTAAATGCGGTCCTACTCTAACACCTATTGAGCAAAAGAGGGAGCCACCTTCATCAGGGCAGACATGTATTTAGCATGGTCAAAAGTACTTTCTCAACAAAATAAACAACACAAACACACAATAATCTTAGGAAAATGTATTAACATATATTTGAAACATAAAGGATGCCTAAATTGATTAGAAATGGGCTCTCTTTTGGTTGAAAAGGTGTTGTCTGTTGCCCTGGCAACACAGGAAGTGAGCAGGATCGCAGTTAAATATGAATATCTCCTATTCGATCAGTGGTATTTCGGACCTCATTGGACAGATGGCAGCGCTTGATTTCTTCGATTTTCGGTATTCAGGGCCTCACTGCACAGATTGCAACACTTGAGGGTGTTCACTTGCACGATTTGTTTCCTTTAAAGTAAGTGAAACTTTCAAAAAGATTTGTTAAGCATATTGGCAACTCTTTTGGAAATAACAATCAAGTGCTGGCCCCTGGGCTCCTTAAAGGGTCTATTCGGAGGCGTCCAGCCTTCAGGCTCAGCTTCTATTACCGAAACTATTAACCAATTGCCATAACTACTGGCTGTTGTCGACCGATTTTGTCCATCATGGTACCATGAGTTGAAACTTGCCATAAAAGTGACCATCAGTAATTCACACGGCGGTGCGTTGGTAACGGAATATGCTTTCTGACTGAATGCAACATTAACCACAAATGTAGCAGAGAAAATCGGACATATAACAGGGTAGTATTTCTCTGTGTGTTTCCAAGTTACCCGTCGGACATTTTAATGACCGAAAATTCTGAAAACAGCATCCAATGAAATTTATCGTTAATGACGTAATGAATATGCCATTGAAAAATCTCGTTACGGTTTTTACGCACGTGACAAAAATACACTACCATTATTTATGCTGTGTTAATCATCTTTATATAACCTAAAAGAGTTGTACACAATCTCAATTCCTATGAAAATATGAATATCCACCCGACGTGCTTTGGAAGAAAATCAAGCAAATAACGTTTAGTGAAAGTTCAGTTAAAGAACTCAAAATAACTTTTTTTCCCCAGAAATAGGTGTATTTTTGCCATGGATTCCTGTAGGTTCGTGATAATTCCTCATATATCATTTTTCCAATACATTACGACCTGCTGAAAGACACAAATTTATAGATTTATCAAATGATGACAACGCACAAAATGAAGAAGACGCATTCTTTATCTGTCTATACTTTTGTTTACCTCAAAACAATCTGTGCAATTTTGTTATGTGGTGACTTTCAAGAAAGTAGCAACTTAGAAAGGGGACAACATTTAGCATTGGAATTGAAATACATGTCAATTATATTCCCCAATACAATTAGACAAAGTCAACAACATAGTAAATAAATAAATAAAATAAAATATATATCAGGTGTTTGCGACACATACGACTGAATATTCAAGAGCATGGTAAGTATAACGCTGTCAAATGGTTCCACTGAACACGAACGGCAGACTTTATTTTGGTACATATGGTGACAAACATACAGGATACAAAAGTACTTGTTTTTCCTATGATGATGATGATGATGATGATGATGATGATGATGATGATGATGATGATGATGATGATGATGACACGAGGGTAACTTGCAGGCAAGATCATTCAAGGCTGCCGGATGATAGTGACTAACGCCAAAGACAAACCTATGACACATTCACAATGTTAAATAAATGATTCGTGTCTGCAAGTTCACACTGAAGTTGAACTCATCCATAAACAATCTCGTCCACTTGTTATCAAAATGAAGATGTGTCATGACCGTCAAATGCAGAATCAACACAAGCGAGTCGCACAGTTGCTAGGATACAGAGTCAAAGTTATGACATGCAATACATCTTATCGGACTGAAACCGGCATACATTATTTTTTATCAATCACTGATCAAGTGAACAAGTAATGCAATCTTGATTATCACGTACACTTTCACGACATCCCAACACGCAGGTCACTCGATATGGCTTTTAATTTCTTGCAGAGAGTCGACCAGCTAAGGGAACCCTTGTTGGAAGTCCCTTGTACGCCAGACAAAGAGCCCCGCGAGTATGAGTCACGCTGATAATGACCCAAGTAGTTGAATAAAGAATAGTGAATTGCCAAGCACCGGGAAGCCCGCATGGCTGTGAACATAGGTAACCACACATTATTCAAACCAGCTGCCTTCACGTGTTCTGGGAAGTTACATAAAATCACCAAGGCACCAAATAAAAGTACTTACAGTAAGGAACACATTATATTGCTACAACACTTTGGCCTAGGAGAAAATCTTTTGGATCGCCGCCATGATAAAGTTTTCCCTGTTTACATTTGGTCAGGATGTGGTGTGTGTACCGCTCTGGAATGGACTATAAAGGGTCTACGATAGATAAATGTTATGCACATTCACAAATAGTGTCATTTTTAGTCTTCCCTCTTCAGGTAACATTCCTTGTTAGTCAACGCGGTAACTGATGGTACAAGGTACCGAATACTCACCGTCCACACGTGGGTTACCCTTGTCGCTTTGTCTATGCCTCCGTTCAACTCGCCGACAGATCTTCGATAGCCCCGTAGGTCGTCACAAAGAATTATGTAGGTCAGGCATCTGAGCTCGCGTCCGCCTGATTGGCACATCGCCAAAGCCCGTATTGGCTAATAATAAAGAACTCGCAGTGGTAATCTCTGTGCTTGGTTGACTGACTTCCGCAGAACGGCTGCAGGCTCCGAGTTTGTATAACAAAAGGCACGCAAATATACTTAATTTGCATAAGAAGCAGACGCTATTCTCCCCAGTTCTTTTCAAAAGCACGAAAAGCATATATGTATGTGCTAATTCCAAAGATGAATAATATTCTAAGATGAGGGAACAAAACAGTGAAGCGAGGCACCTTGCTTTTAGGCTGCTTCATACTATAGAGTGGGTGCAAATTGTCTAGTTATCATTACTTATCCCGTTTACTAAAAGTACAAAAAGTGTAGCGAGGGCTGAAGCAGTCGAGTTTGCGTGTTGTGTGTGTAAAAGTTGTTTATGAAAAAGTGCATGCAGCATTGAAAAGAGTATTGATTTCAGCAGTGCCTCGCATAATGTTCTGAAAACAATATCTCGCGTATATAATCACAGTTTTGAGTAATGAAATATGGACTTTTCATACTATCGAGGCGTACCTAAAGGAAAGAGTGTCCTATTTCCATAAACCCTTTACTCCCCGCATTTGTCCTGGGCTTCAGTATTTTGGTGTTGGTGATTTTACGATCAGAAGTGCCATACGTGCCACGCTCACAGCTACTTTCGATGTCCCGGTGACTTAGCGTTATGCTCTTGTCCACAAGACTGAACAGCTTCCACCAAGAACTACCCATTGTGGAATGTTGCTTTCGGAAATAATTGTATTCACAGGTTCCCCATAAATACAATGACATTAGATGTCAATGTAAACTGAATAATTGGGATATGTAAACGAGCATTTTTATTCAGAACCGACAAAACATGTTTTCTCCATTTTTTTAACGACATATTTGGCACGCAAAAAGTGCCTACATAAACTTAGGGTATATAGAATCGGGTACGTTAATTGAATGAACTCTTTTCTTTGATGGACTGATCTCTGTGTTTTGGCATGCGTGGTTATAGTGTAGGACTTATGAAAAGATAGTCTGCCCAAAAAACGGATCGAATTACATGTTTGAATACTCAAAGTAAACTTCTGAAAATAACAATTCAAGTTTGAAAAAAGACCCAAATCACTAGTGTAAGCATGGGCATGAAAATAAGATGTGCACCTGCGTGTTTCAATGTGAAGTAATCTAGCATATTCTTTTGATGAAATTTGTCTCAAATTATTTAACGTTTTTCACACCATGATTACCTCGCACAATGTGAAGCAATTGTAAACATATGTAACCCATTTTGATATTAGTAGGACTCTGCGCACATTCAGCTTAAGCAATGCAGTACCACCACATTGAGACTAAGTTTATCATTTAAATTGCACAGCCATAATGTAAGCATGGGCTTTTTGAAAAGACTTTCTCTGCGTAATTTGCTTGTTTTTTGTGTTTCATCTGTTAAGTTGCAGGTTTAGATGACATTTTTCAAATATTAAGGAGGCGTCTGGCAAACAACATAGGGTGCGTGCATGCAAGGAAATTGTGCTCCATGTCACCAGCTTTGCCGGAAAACATGACTTCTTTTGCACTGTGAATGTCTGATCAAAAGATCACAACATCTGAAAGTAGATCTTCGCATTATGGAAATTGAATCGCACGCTTTGGCAATTTCGCACGGTCAGTAAGCGTGCTGAGATTGCCCATTATATGGGTTCTTTTTAGTACCACAAGAGAGCCATGCAGTCTTCGCTTGAAACTGACGCTATGAAATGGACTTATTATGTTACATGTTTTGATCGTTCGGAGTTACGTTTTCTCCAGCGTGCAGGCACAGTTCACACATTCAGCTTTTGATCCTGGCGTACGCGAGTGCAGAACCAACAACCAGCTTTGAGCATGTGCTTGTGTGTCTTTAATTGTGCACACATACACACTAACCAGTTGTGTTTATAAATCTCCGTGTCAGGCAAGTGGACTGTAATCGTAATATCCAGAATTTTATTTGCTTTGAAGTTTCCCTGGGTAAATATACTCACCTAATTATCTACTATCTGTATCCTTCTTCCCATTTTTTTGTTCATTGCACATCTTTTGTAACAAACTCTAAAAAATTCACGCCACTTTGCTAACAATGAATCAAATGGAATTGATACACACTTTGTGTGAAAAAGCCTGTTAAGTATACACACTGCATGGAATGGTAGTTTGCTACAAGAAGATTTGAACGAATCTCACTTTTAAAACGCTCCCGTGCGTCACGCAAGACAAAGTAGGTCTTCTTATGATTAAATGCGCAAAAAGTGTATGCATATGCCGTCGTATTAACACTTAAATGGCAGGACAGATTGTAAATATCTATATAAAAGCGGCTTTGTTCTCAGCAGATAGTTCTCAATTTCCAGATCTGTTTGAGTACGCGTTATACACTGGTGCCATAACAAAGATCTATACTGCACGTTCGGGTGATAATTGCGTTCGCCTTTAAAAATGTAAATCAATAATGGGGATGCAACCCATACTTGCTAGTGTCATTGTATTTATAGCCTATCCTGTTTCGTGCAGTTACACGTCTATTTCCTTTGTCCCAAATCCATGCATTGATCTTTAATGTCGATTTTGGTGTGTAACTCAACTCGTCGTTAAAGACCAGAGAAACATATCCAATTTCGATCGTCCTCCTGTTTGGGCCACTATCACAAAGTCAGATTAAAAGTAATTCCAGACCCAAGCAATGTTGTAAACGGCATACGCGCCGGCTTAACTGACCCTAGGACAGCGAGTCACTAATTTATTTTAATCTTAAGCTGTTTATATTACAGAAAAAGGGTGTTATCACGCATAATAGATGTATTTATTTCATAGACAAAACAGCTGTGCCTATAAACTGGAAAGAATAAAGTACCGTGCTTCATGATTGTTACCTTATCGGCACTTACTGTTAAGCGTTTATGGCCGTTATATCTGGCACCTGTGGACAAATACACCCGTATTGAGGAAATACTCGAGAATAAATAGACTGTTATACGGAGTCAGTGTTAGGTGTCCAGTCGTGTTTTCTCACGGTATTCTAAGCCCCCATGTTTATGCCTCATTACATACGATGCAATCCGATATCATATATTTTTTCGACGAAAGCTCACACTTTACATAAAAATAGCGATTTTAACAAGTGAACATCGCAGATTTCTCTCTTCGCGAACCAAGCTAATTTGTTCTCCTTTGCAATGATGGATTTTGCATTGATTAAATCGTCATAATTAGCAAATTAAACACAAAGCTTTAACCCGCCTTAGCCAGATGAACCGCCTTGGTTGCACAGGCAGAGACTCAAACAAAGGCCTTTAAACTTGCATGCAATCGAACGAGTGAGACAGGCTAAACAATGTTACATTTGTCAGTATATTCACCTGTCAAGCTTTCAATCATTTTGAAATATTTTGCCCCTTTTTAAGACAAACATACATTATACTTCCGACTTGAGCGTTGTCATATTGCCCTAAATTGATGGATTCCTTTGACGATTGGCAATGGGATTTATAATTTAATGTAATTATCTCTACAAAGACCAAATGTGCATTACAAAAGAAGCCATTGCTCTAATGACTCGTGAAACATTAAAAATATGATTTCAAGGAGTCTTTAGAGGTCTATTGTATTTATCCAAGGCTTCTCTATGTCGCACTGCTGCATGTTTCTTTGGCCACCATTGCGTCATTTTTCCATTGAGATTCCAAAGGTAAATTTACATTGTTAAGCGCTTACCTCTAATGAGTAGTATAGTATTGCAGCATGTTTCAAGTAGCGTTGTGCATCTGTAATTTAAACAGCATAAAGTACAATGGAATCTCCCCCGATTAAGAGCACCTCAGGGACTAGAAAAATGTGGCCTTAAAAGGGGAGTGGTCTTAATACAGGATATGATTTAATAAATATAAACAAAATGGGTCTGTACAATGGTAGTCTTGATATGAAAACGGTTTCTTTATGGGGTTGGTCTTAATTGGAGGGGGTCTTAGTTGGAGATTATACTGTATATCAGAGATATGCATCTGTACAAATTTTCGTTGATTGATTTCCGAGACTAGATAATTACAGCTTAAAAAATGGAAAGCGATTGGACAGCACCTGTGAGCGATTAGACGGGTCCAGTGAGTTGCTATATATAGACAGGCGCAGGTGTGCACATAATATTTCTGATTTGTGTCATCACGCAAGACTGATTTTGGATCCATTGATGGGCTCCACTTTCCAAACAAAACAATGATGCACGCGACAGCGAAGGGTAGCGCGGGGGTGCAGTCACGTAACTTGCTTTGCCATACATCAGCAAACCGCCCACTCTTCACTCCTTTGCAATATCTATTGTCTTAGTTGCAAACGGTCGAATCATCACGAGAAACAGAACTGTATTACGTAAGATAATGCCTGAAAATGACAATATTTATCCTATAACCTGCTTTTAACCCTTTCCAGATCATAGCAAAACTGAGTAAACGGCTTTCTTTGCCGATGGACGGGCGTAATGCTCCCAAGCCCGCGCTAAAGAAAGCTTGTTAGCTTAGGGCATGTTACCATGGTAGGAATCATTGCGATAAAAACACGGATATTTTCTGAAAGCTTGAAAGTTAAACCGAAACGCTGTTGCAGACCACATCTCACATCTGTGCGCTTTTGGGTTGAGTGTGCAGATATGATGCAGACAGGTATAAGACAGTTCGGTTTGCAAGAAATATTCTAACCTAAATAAAGCTTATTTCATAACTGTTAAATATTTCTTATGTCATGAGATGAAATAGGTTCAGTTGAAAGTCATATTCATAACTTATTCTAACATGATTAACATATAATGTATAGCTTACGTTCTATTTATTCAAGTTGGACATTTTTCTGTGTATATGCCCAATCAATGTGTCGATTTCTTTAACTTTCAAGAAATGAAAACCATGATGATCTTTACAGAACAATTGTTACCGACTGCCTAAGTTGAATTGATGGCTTAATACAATGACTGGAAATAAGGATATGCCTTTCATCTGTTATATACCGTTATTTATATATTTTATAACATCTATGTAACATATTATTTGCTCTGAAAGAATGAATGACCTGATACCAGAAATTTAACAATCTTGTAAGGTGTCGACGATTGGAATGAAAAAATGAATAAAATAAAAGTTTGAGAATAAAACCGCATGAAGCATTTATAAATTTTGCTTTTAATTGTTTCTTAATAATTTTTCTTTTGTTAACTGAAAAACGCACAAAACTTATTTACTGCGGTGGGTTGTTTAAAAAGATGCCTCAATTTTAGGCATTATATATATATATATATATATATATATATATATATATATATATATATATATATATATATATATATATATATATATATATATATATATATATATATATGTGTGTGTGGAGGGACTGTGTATGTGAGTGTGTGAACATAAATATATACACACAGAGGGAGACATACTAAAAAATGGTAGAGACAACATCTAGCGCACACCAACCAGTACCTTGACACTGAGAATATATTGAGTATATTATGTATTAAGTCAAATTCGCCTGACGGGGAATAAATCATTAGCAGAGTATATCTTTTGATCTCGGTTCAGGAGGAAGAAAACGTACTCTATGGCAAAATACATGTGCTCATGTATTCTGGAATGTGCATAAAATATTGGCACGGCTAAACGTAAAACATGTTAGAATTTCAAACTAGCAATGGAAAAACATTAGATCCTGGAATAGATAGTTTAGATGGTCTAAACGTTTAACTATCTCTTTGATGCAATTGCCAGAGGACATAAAAAAAGGAAACTCAGACAGGGCTGAGGGCTGACAAAGTAAGTCTACCTTTGATTTTCTTCTGGTCTTGACGGTCTCGCCACTGCACAGGACGTGTTCCTGAGTGGAATTAGTGGCATGGTATTTCCATAAGGCACTACAATTGTAATGTACACTTGGCTTTCATGGGGTGTGGTCAGCGGTATTTTGAATACATTGCAGCTGCTATTTGGAACTGTTGAAAACAAAATTTTGTAAACGTATCAAAGACAATTTACATTTCACATGCTGAATTAGTGGTATTCATATATTAGCCCTCGAGCCCAATACATTCACATATGCTGGCGTTGATACAATAAGATAAGCGTTACTCATAACTGTGTTAAGCTTGAAGGTAAAGGGAAGTCACACAGAAAAAAGTAGATGACTTTTTGCTTTGTGGGCGGGCTGCTCAGGTATGATGTCATTCTACTGCGGTCATATGATAATTAGCTCTCTTTCGTCTCCCTATGTGACCTGGCCTTGGTAGAAGGTAAATAGCGGATGTGCGTCTCACGTTCTGGGCAGATAATTGTGTGCACTAACCTGCCCCATGCATGTATCAATACCTAATCCGTAATTGTAAATGATCTTCACCATACTTAGCAGCATGCAAACCTAGCACCCACTCCCATTTATATGTCCCGACAGGAGAGGTACAAGCACTTTTAATCTTTCAATTCCCATACTCCAAAAGGCATATCTCATTGGCCGAAAAAAAACCCACACATGTACTAAGTTTACAAATTTTTGATTTTATGTATAAGGCACCACGTCTTTGATCATCATCATCATCATCATCATCATCATCATCATCATCATCATCATCATCATCATCATCATCATCATCATCATCATCATCATCATCATCATCATCATCATCATCATCATCATCATCATCATATGCGTCCAAACACACTGAGATATTTTATAGCTGCATCCAAAGCGCAAAAGTTGGCTACATGGCCAACTACTGTACGAATTATTGCCACACCCTATTGGCAGAATAGCTGGCCGGATAGATGCCGTGAATAAATCCTGTTGGCAAAACATCTGGGCAAAATACGCATAATCAAGCCCTGTTGGCCCAACAACTGGACGAATTAAACATGGTCGAATCCTGTTGACAGAAAAGCAAGGCAAATAAGCCACGTTGAGCCCTGTTGACACAACAGCTGGGCAAAGTAAGCATGGTTTATCCCTGCTTAGACAACAGCTGGCCTAATATGCATAAAACTGAACCCTAGTGCTACAACAGTTCGGCCGATAGATTAAACTCCTATTGGCGCAACAGCTGGGAATTTTAGCACAGTCATATCCTACCGCGGCAACAGCAGGGTAAATAAAGTATGGCCAAACCTTGTTGGCAAAACAGCTGGGGCAAATATGGCTCGATAGAACCATGTTGACACAACAGCTGGGCATGTATTATAAAGCCCGGTTTCGCCTCATTGGCCCATCAGTTGGGCAATCTGCACGACCGAATTTCATTGACACAGCAGCTGGGCTTATGAAGCACTGTCGAGTCTTATTTGCCCAACATCTGGGCAAATAAGCGTACCCGAATCTTGTCTGCAAACAGCTGGTCGAATGGAGACGGCCAAAGTGAAATGTGTTGCTGTGGGTAATACCCATAAAACATTTTACATCAATACTTTTTCTTTTGTTATGATGAAAAGCTTTATATGATGTCGGCATACATAATCAAAGGGGATCATAATCTGTAGTAAGGCGAAACGCATTATGCCCGCATGAGTGGCCAGTAAAACTCTGCCTGCACTATAAAATAATATTGAAACAATCGGGACGAAAGGACGAGAGGTAATATACCTCTTTTGATGTTGACATATCTTTCTTCTTGCATTAAATATATGTATTTCTGTGGACATTAATTGTGTCTTCGGCTCAAATGTTTTTGGCAAATTTTGTTTGCAATAGACCCGAGATACGAGAAGGGGGAAGGGAGGGGCTGCGAAACTGGATCCTCTTTAGGCACTTATATATAACATACTTGAACTCAAAAAGTACATTCATTTTAGAAAGCAATGAAAAATCCATATTGCATTGAATTGTTACATATCTTTAGTTGAACGTTATTTGTAACATGCCCTGTACTGTGTATTGATGTATATGTGTACAGCCCGACAACCAAGTTTTCAGTCATGTGGCCAGAGTTTCTTTATCTTTTTGGTTGTAATCTGCTTGATACGTTTTGCCATTGTCGATCGATTAATATTATCAGCAGGTGTTAGGGTTTTGGAGATTTTCCTAATATCAGTACAAACAGACCAGAAAACACCAATGTGGGCCCAAAAACAAATCAACATAAGTTCTTTTCTTATTATATTTCACCATTTGTTGGCAAAATTGCTTTCGGAGCAAAGTTGGAGACTTAGTCCACAGCTTTGCAATGTGACCAAAGATTTCCGGGGAAAGCTGTTGACCATGACCTTGCACCTAAAGGACAAAAAGCACAACTAATGGCGTGGGCCATTTTTATCTTCCTTAGAAATATCAGGGAATAGGCACTTGAATACAAATGAAAGGACCTCATATAAGAAATAGAATCCTGTAAACAATATAGTATTTCCCATGGACATAAACGTTGTTAAGAGTGGCACTCAAAGACCTAATTGTGCTATTTTAATATTGAACATAGGCATGACAATGTGGAGGGAACAATTAGATGGGTGTAAAAATCATTCTGGTAAGCGTTTTTAATTTTAAAAAAAACTTTAAAGGTCCAAATGAGCTGGACCTTTAACCTTTAGAGGTCACATGTAAATGGTTATGAATTGGTTATCTGTAGCTATAATAGTTTTGGGAATATTTAAGATTTAAATTTGCAAATAGCCCTAATTTGTCCAATTTTGAAAATCATCACAAAGTAATCATGGCAAATTGGGAGTTTTCAAATGCAATAGTGTCCAAGAAAATTGGGCTGCCAAATTGCTGGTAAAGAAAAGAGAATGAAAGAAGGAAAGAGAGAAAGAAAGAAATGAAGCCACCCAACAAAAACAGAATGTCTGTGTTGGCACACAGGAGATTCTAAGAGTCTCAATGATGTTACAATTAATTTTAAAATGGTACAGAATGGATCGAAACGTTTAAAACAAGGCAAAGCATGTGGAATTGATAGTATTCCGGATGAATTTCTGAAACATGGTGGGGATATGCTTACGAAGTCATTGGTTGAATTGTTTAATCACTGCAAATTATTGGAAAGTTTCCTGCATCAGTGGTACCAAGGGTTTTTAAAGCCACTACATAAAGGAGGTAGCAGAGACTGTTTGGGTAATTACAGAGGGATTACAATAACGTCTAATGTTTACAAACTGTTTACGTCCATAATCGAAACACAATGTATGTATCATTTAAAAGAAAATGATATTTTGGGTGAACTGCATGGGGCGTACCGCCAAGGTCGCCGACTGTAAGACCTATTTTTTACTTTAAAGGGATTTTGCTGTTTGAGAAAGTTACAAAAACCAAAACAACCAAAAAATGGTTGGCTTATTTAGACATATCGAAAGCATTCGACACTGTGAACAGAGATCGACTGTTTGTCCATCTCTAGGATGAAGGTATCCAGAGTAAGGCATGGCGCCTCATCAAAAATCTCTACAATAAGGTTGCAAATAAAGTAATCTTTAGGCCATTCGAAAGCAATTTGTTTGAGGTATCTGAAGGAGTAAAACAGGGATGTATTTTATCACCTACGCTTTTCTCACTGGTAATGTCTGAACTAGCAGACATGTTATAACCTGGGTATACCATTTGAAAATGATAAGATTCCTTGTCTTTTATATGCAGATGATGTCTGTCTTCTAGGTAAATGAGAAGAAAGCCTACAAAAAAGCGAAATGTAGCTGATGCATTTGTTTCAAAGTGGAACATGTCTTTTGATAATGAGAAATCTTAAGTGATGGTAATAGGTAAGCAGGTAAACTATGAAAAGAAATGGAAATTAGGAAATACGTATGTTAAGGAATGTACTACTTACAAATATTTGAGTATAATTTTCTGACAATCTTTATCTGATTCACCTCGTATGAAGACACATTTGACGTCCAAAACAGAACGGCTAAGTGGCTATATGTGTAGCATCCCTTATTCTCATGATGATGTAAACTGGGTCAAATTTAGCGACAGTATTTGGAAAAAATATAATTTTGCCATCGATATCTCACGGATGTTCAGTTTGGATAAGCAACTCTAAAGAGAGTTTATCAATTCTCAGATCAATTCCAAATTCAGTGGCAAGAGCAATCATGATAGTTAAAAGTACGTCCGCTATGACGGCAGTTTTAGGCGAGCTTGGTTGGCTCCCAATTGAGCTTATTCTGAACCGCTTCCGGATCATTTTTTCCACAGAATGAAGTACAACTTACCAGATGCACGCTTATGTAAGCAGGTATTCCTGGTCCTTCTGGGCAAGTGCACTGATGGTTCACGGGCAGTGTGGCCTTATTTTTCAGAAATAAGTACTATCTTCAAGAATGTTGGTCTAGACAGTGATTTTAAAAGTGAGAGGCACACTTGGCCAGAACCTTTCATGAAACTAAATTTACAAAGCTACGCTCTTTCATTTTTTGTTCAGGATATTGATGAAAAGTCGCCTGTGTACTGGTATCGTAAAATGAAAAGATTCACTTTTGGTGTAAATATTAGTCACATTTAAACAATTTCTAAAGCATAAGACTCAAGTTTAAAGCCCGTCTAGGTTGCTTGGGGCTAAAGGAAGACATCAAGAGATGGAATGGTTTAGATATAAGATGCGACTTGTGTAATGAGGCCGCTAAGGATCTGGTTCATTTCTTGTTTCTCTTCCCCTGTCTTAATTCCAGCAGAATTAAATACTACAACCAATTGGAACAAATTTTAAGGCCTAAAGGTGCTGACGACGTTGTTTTAAATTCCCAAGTGCATTCTCTTTAACAAAACTATGTTTATTTTTAGGAGAACATGTTTATGAATTTGGCGAGATTCAATGAATTAATTTTGACGAAATTTCAAAACAGTATTTGGTTGAAGCGTGGGGATATCGGCGTCAGTCTCGTGAAGACCACCCGGAACTGACCTGAGCATCTTTTTATTTCAACCCATATTTTGTGCATGTAAAATTGATCTGCTGATTTTCATACTTCAGCAATGATACGTACTACCGGGGTCCTTCATAAGGCGAGGGGGGAAGGGGTTAATTCGAGGGCTCAATGGCTCTGAGCTCACTGGTAGGCCCAGCCCGCCGGGAGAGACCCAGCCTAATACTACGCTGGGTTATTCGTATTACAGCTATACATGTAAGGTGTCTCATGTAAACATATGCGACAAAGACTCGTACTTTCACTGTGCTTTGGGACGGTGGTCTCAAAGTACCATCTTTTCTTTTTAATTGTCACATGATTTTAGTAAAATTGTTTTATGTAGATGAATGTGCATATATATGTTTCTAATAGCCCTCGTTGTAAAGGGGTAGATTATTATTATTATTATTATTATTATTATTATTATTATTATTATTATTATTATTATTATTATTATTATTATTATTATTATTATTATTATTATTATTATTATTACTAATAAAAGTGCTACAGAAACTTTGAATGGGAAGGTGGGTCGCGCTTTCCAAGCCTCTTGGAAAAGGTTGTTTAGAAGTACGAAGGTACTTGACAGAATAACCCGCATCTGGAATGCCCATGTGTTGCTAGTTGCCAGTGGGAGTGTGATGTAATTGCGAACTACAGTGTCTCTGACCATGTGGCCCCACTCGAAGAAACAAGCCCAGTCCCACTGTGCAGGCTACTGTAATAACTGTATTAGGGTAGTGGCCAAAGCCCAAAAGTACTCGGGTACCCCTCCCCATGGTAGAACAAGATACAACCCATTTTTTATTGAAGATTGGTTTGTGAGACATAAGAAAATGATGGTTGTGGTCGTTTATTTTAGTGACAGGTGTATCGTATCACCACTTATAAGGAAGAATCGCTCTTTTTATCAAGAAATTTTCACTTTGCTTGTTTTTTTGCATAAGATCAGCAATATTTGCTGAAAGTTGTAGACATTAGGCTTATTTTGAAGAAAACGTATGTGAAAAAGTAAAAAAATAATGATATTAGACATTTAAGAACCTAAAGATGGGGAAAATTATAGAAAACTGCACAATTATGCAAAAATGTTTTTGATTTTGACATTTTTATCCCCCCAAAATATGTCAAAAAACTTACAATTTTGCTCCAATATTGCATTTTTATACACAAAAACTTACCTTAGCCATACGGGTACGAGGTTACATGAAAATTATTATCCCAAGTTTCTCAAAATTTCATAAACACCAAAAAGTATTACCCCTACCCCCTTATTTTTGGAAATAAGAAAAATCACTGCTTTCTCGCTATTCCACGCTATTCTTCAATTGATAATACTTACTCATTGATAAAATTAAAACTTGACACAAGAACAAACTAATTAATCCTGTGCAAGCGAATTTAATGTCACCTTCTTTTAAAATTTTTAGTTTGGACATGGAAT
The DNA here is from genome assembly GCA_964020975.1 of Hermodice carunculata. Classification (NCBI taxonomy): domain Eukaryota; kingdom Metazoa; phylum Annelida; class Polychaeta; order Eunicida; family Amphinomidae; genus Hermodice; species Hermodice carunculata. Next base: position 15,273,240 of record OZ026617.1, read on the forward strand.
TTGGCAATTTTTGAGAAAAAAAAAAGAACTTGTCACATAGATTAAAAGAGCACATATATTCAGTGAGGGTACAGAGTTCAGCAAAGTATGTCCCATCAGAGTTGTATCAGACTCAATCATTCAGAGACAGTGTTGATTCATCATTTTGGTGCAAAAATACTAATACTAATGACAGTCACATAACATGAAAAAAAAAATAGTTGTGGAGTCTGAATAAGCACAATGTTTACAAGACTATCCATGAAGAATCATCACTAGGTAAACTTCAAAAACAAAACTGGCGTTTTCCAAAATGGCTAGCACTGGCGGTTGTGCACATTGCATTTATTTCAGTCTTCAGTGTCAGTGATCTCACTGTCAGATTCATCACACTGTGCTGGTGGGCTGTTTTCACAGTCAACACAAGAGCACATTTCAATGCAGGGCAATCCTGCCAGCAAACAAGGACATTTCCTTTGGATACTACATTTTGCATCATTGCAACAGAGATGAGTGATGTCTCTGACCTGGACTGGAGCACATGCATTTTCATACAGTTTATGTTCTAATGTCCCATCTCTACACTTGGTCCATCCATGGCACGTAGGGTCTGGAATGTTTGGTTTTGAGACATGACTTTGGCACCATACTGAAGTTTGAAACTGTGCTCTCAAGACATGTTGCTTGAATGCATCATCAGTGGGTGGAAGCATGGCTGCTGTTTTGTCAGTAGTTGATGCTAACAGATATCTCAGCTCATTCAGTGTGTTTGAAGCCTTGCCTCTCTTACCATATAGTAGCAATACAAATGATCGAGCAGTGTCAAGTGCAGCATCCAATGACAAGGTACCAAAATCAGACAAAGTGGTGAAAGAACTGACATTTTCAACTAGTTTTGTGAAAGCGGTGCGCTTTCCAATCATATACATGGCACTTGTCGTGTCACAACCTGTAATGGCATGCATTGCAGGTAGACAAAGGGATGCTTGCCTACCCAACTTCTCCACAATAGTATGAACAGGAATAAATCTCCTACGTGTCACAGTTTTAGTTGTATGCCCAGCTTGCATGAAGACCTCATCACGCAGATAATTTCTGCTGTAATAGTACACCAAAAGAACAAGAACGTCTGTGTCATCACAGCAAACAACAATTCTCCTGTGAGTTTTTGACAGGTCCATGGCATGCAGCATCATTCTAGTGTCTGCTTCCTCATGTGTGGAAAACAGAAAACTCAGCAATGTTGCCCCAGAATTCTTTACAGACTTCACGACAGTCCCATCAACAAATCCTCCAGCCAGTATGATTGACATATTTCGTTTGAGACGAAGTGGTGCCTTTGTAACAATGAATTCACTCACAAATGCTGCCAGTGCAGCTTTGTTTGCTGATCCCTTGAGAAACAGACGGTAATTTGGTACATCACGTGAACCTGTGACTTGGTGGCTGGGTGTAGTTTCTCCAGCTCCACGACGCTGACGTTCCATCATCTTTATGGAAATTGCTTTGTCATAACGGTCAAACACAACTGTCACGTTATCAATGCAAAGTTCCTTATCATGAAGAACTCCCAAGATCTTCTTCAGAATTTGTTCTGCCAGGTCATCAAACGTCTTGAAGAATGATTCATTGAGTGACTGTATCATTGCCATCCCATCTATGATATATGCAGTGCTGTTTCCCTGGCCAGGACCTTTGGGCAAGTTGTGAACTTCATCACACAAAGATTCGAGTTTTTTACCAAGCTCTGATTTATTTGTTTTACGCATTGATCCGTCATCATTGAACAGGGCTGGTGGTACAGCAGCAAGCTCATGCTCTAAAACATGTTTTAGATCAATGTCTCGTGTCTTTGATACAGAAAGCAAGCGCCTGAACAGCACTTCAGTTGAGCAGATAAACTTCTTTTGTTTGTCTGAAGGCAAAGGCTTTCGCAAGTCAGCAAATGTTTTGGTGTTGGATTTTGTCTGTGGATCCCAAAAGCTGGTTGATTTGGTACCTTGCAGTAGTCGTTTCTCTGCAAAGTTGAACATTGCTGTCTTACCAGTCACTGTAATTTTTGTCAGAGATTCTTCTACTTCCTTGGTTGCAACCTGCCCAGTTACAATATTGATCAAGGCACTGGATACATTGTCAATGTCAAATGGATTTGCATACTGATTTAACAGGGAATCAGTTAACTTTTGAACATCTGAAGCATCTCTTGTGAGCCTTGATCTACCTAGATCCTCATGAATATCTGTGGTTGATGAAGCGGTGCACAATTGTTTCATTGCCTCTGAATATGAGCCAGTTATATGCCTTGTAAGAAGCCACCGGAGTAAAGCTCCCTTCTGCAAGGTAAAGCCAATGATACCTCCCTGGCTTTTGGCTTCACGATTTACTGTCTGCTCCAGTGCTTGATCAGTTGGAATACAATTGAACAGGTGTTTCGATGACCTTCTCACTACAAATCCACCATTGTGCAAAAAGTTGTATGCTTGAGGATTTTCAACTTCTAGCTGTCTCATTTCAGCCACATATACTGGTGCATACTTGGCATAATTGTTCCTGCCAGCTAATATAAAGTATGGTATGCACTGACATACAGCACTGAGGTGTAGCTCTAAGTCTGCATCCCTTTCTGCCCTTAGTAATCTAAGCATGACATGTGCAGCCTCCATGAAGTTGCACCAGAATGTGAATGTAGAAGATTGGGCTTGTCCACTGGACTGAAACTGGGTCAATACTTCACCTATCCCAGTAGTGTCAAGGCTGTTGATTATCTCTGAGGAGGAGTGTTTGTCTTTTGTTCGGAAAGAGCATTGCAAGTCCTTTAGAGCCTGTTCTGTATCAGCATCCATCCAGTTTAGACCCTGCTTCTCTGCCCAAGACTGTGCTGATGTGATGTAGAGATGTGACAAAGCTTCCAACACCAATTTGATACCACGTACTGCTCTAGCTAACTGTTTGCCTTGAAGCATAAGACGAGCTGTAGTTTCAGCATACACTCCAGTAACAGTCAAAAGTTGTAGTAGTCCACCATCTCCAAATAGCTTGCCAATGCTGGCAATGAATGCCATTAGAAGATGCATGCCGCCAAGTCGCATTGTCACATGTCCTGTCAGCGATTCAGGTTTGCTCCACAGTATTTCCTGAGCTTTGCAGTATATAGCTAGGTCTGCTGTGACAAAAATGTGGGATTGGCCAAGCTCATTTGCAACAGATACAAGCTTCAGCAGAGTTGTGTAAATAGTGGACAGATCTGTTGGTGGTGCATTTATGAAAGGAAGATACCGAATTGTTGCAACAGGTACATCTTTCAGTGATGTCAGGGCATTGAATCCACTCCAAGCTGGAATAATGTTGGTACCCCTGGCTGCAGACCGTGCAAGTTCCCAAATTAGATCTTTGACTTGGCTGCTTGAAATTACATCCTTGTTCTCCTGAAGTACAGATACATTTGGTATTGATGGTGGTTCAGGCCTTTTATGGGGTTTCTCATATCGATGGATGGGTTGCTCATTACAATCTTTTACATCAAGAGCCTTTTTTGATGTGCGTGGTATCTGTTCACCTGCAATGGATGAGCAGCATCTTTGGTACAACACTACAGCCATAGCATGTGTTGTAGTTTTTCCATCAAGTGTGTCCTCATTCTGATCGAAGTTGTCAATAGCTGCATCAACAACAGAGTTGGGGTCTTCAATGTTCACATTTTGAATGCCACGAGGTACATACTCAGCTTCTGCCTCAGCAAGTTGATTATATGCTACAGATGTCACAAATCGCCGTACTTCATCATGTGATACACAGTATCCAAGACCGTGAAGTGCTTCAATAAGTTTCTTACTTCCAACATCATGGTGGACCTGCAAAGCAAGGCCCAATGTCATTGGTGTGCGGATATTTTGACACAATGCAATTACATTGTGGCATATGGCTAGAACTCTGAGATCTGTTTCTGGCTTTCCGGCATCAGTGCTGGTAGTGACCTTCTGGTAGTGGTTCTCATTTGTGGTCCACAAAATGAAATCATAGAGTTTATTTGGAACCAGCCTTCGACAATATTCTACTTCAATGTCAGTGTTGGAAACATAAACGTCTGATGAAGTGGTAATGTGTGCCATACTATTCCTTAAAATTCCAGCAGCTCTGTGCAGTCTCAAAGAATCATCCATACCCTCAGGAATTTCTGTGTGGTCACTCAGATTAGCCAATGTTGGTTCATCTAGTTCACTAATCTTTGCTTGTAATTCTGATACCTTTCTCAGTGCATTACCAACGCTGAGATCACTTGAACACAGCAGGTCGGAATGACCTGAACTTTCAATAAAGGAAAGTCTGCCTTTGAAATGAGATTTGAGGCGTTGCTTGAGCTTCCAACTTGAATAACACTCTGCTTCGGTTTTAGTGATGCCCATTTCAAGCAGGATACTCACAAGCCTTTCACGCTGACTTGATAGTGTTATCACTTTTTCAGTCCGCTTTGAGAGTACAGTTTGCTTGATTTCATCTGCAAGTTTTTGGAAAGCTTTATCATGGACAGATGATGTCTGGTCATGCTCAGCTTTTGTAGACATTGCCTGAATGTTACGCTCAGAAATGTAATGAGCATAGCAGGTACGGTGATATTTGGCATCAAAGGCAAACAGATCAGGGTAGGAGAGCATTCGTAGGCGCATTACATTATCATTTTGCCTCTCTGCAGCTGCAATGACCTTAGCCCTTGTTGACTGCCCAGTATCTGTACTGATAGATGTCAACTTATCTCTAGATATGCTTGTCCGCTTCTCTGCAGAACCACAAATGAAGCATTGCTCCCTGATGTTAAAGTTGCATGTTTCATCCCTACTGAGTCTTCTGGGTTGGGATTCAGTTTGTGCAGCACAGGAACTAGAATATTGTGGCTTTTCTGTTTTGTAAACCAGATTTGTCTTGCTGGTATAGGCAGCTCTACAACTTTTGTGAAATGTAACTTTGGATTGCAAGCTGAGAATGTCATCTCTGAGTTGCCAAATCTGCTGATACACGTTGTCCTTCCTCAATTCTGCAGCATTCAGAAGTGACTTCAGTCCAGAGACAGTTGGATTTTTCACTGCTTGACCTTTGGAGCTGTTATCCAAAGTCTCGGAGCAGATAATACACTGTGTTGGATCTAATGAACGGCTCCTTTTCGATGGTGGTGGTTCCATCTTTCTCTAATGTAGGCTTTCAGCTGCGGCACAAGAATTCTAAGAGTTGGTAACACTTAACTCCTACTGATTTACCACATTGACATTTGAAATGCACCACAGGAAAACAGCTAGTATATGGTTACAAATATACTAACACACATTAACTACCCACTTTTTTCAAGGACTCATCATGGCACCATCATTTGTGAATTTATCCATATCCCATGATCTATCATACCCTTAGGAGATGGAAGCATAGTACATGGAACTTACCGTAACACTGACACAGTTTATATCTGTCTGTCTGTCTGTTAGTATATTTGATGAAACAGAGTTGTGCTATATGATTTGCAACCAAAGCATAAAATAAATCACATACTGGAACTTACTTTCTTAACTGTGTGATGCTGTGCCCGATACCACCGGGCTTTGACGAACCTTGCGGTATCGGGCGCAATGTCGCACAGTTGAGAAAGTAAATTTCAGTATGTGATTTATTTTATGCTTTATTTGACAACTACTGGATGACTGAAAACATTCATTGTTATGATTTGCAACCATTACCTGTTTACT